>JAKOGI010000319.1:440000-627401 GCA_029747015.1 Carnegiea gigantea
TTTCTTTTTATAAGTTTTGAAACTATCAACCACATATATTGTTAAATTCTAGAGTAGTAATATTCTTAGAATTTTATGTGACTATTTCCAACATTTGGTCTGCTTTGTTGAATTTGTTTTTGTTGGATTTCCATTGACATGATCTCATGGCTTTGGATCTTTCCGAAGATAGTTGGAAAAAGGCGGCCCTACTCTTTCCCCCTTTTTAATTTTCTTATTATTTTTTTTCATTAGCTCTGTGAAGTGATCTTTTTTGACTTTCCGCTCTCTGCCAATTGCCATCTCCATAACTCCACGTTTTTTAATTTGTTGGAATCTTATTTTATTCCCGCTTTTTTTTTTTTTTGTAAGAGAGAAAGTGACAATTTTATTAAAAGTTTAGTGAGTCACTGGATATGTGCAATAGAAATTCGAGCAAAATAAGTACAATATTCACTACAAAAATAAAATTCTAACTTCACAAAATCTAATTTAGTACATATCGAATGTCCGTCTTTCCACGTGAATTGCTGTTTTTCAAAAGGACTGCATGGGGAAGCATTAGAGATGTCAGATCTATCATTTTTTCTTCAGATTATAGACCTGTTGATTTAAAATAGATTTGTGACCGAAATATTGATCTCGTATGCGAGATTGTAGTTGACTTGTCCAATTTCATTGAAGAACCATGCTACAACCTTCACATTGTTCATCCTAAGTATGACAAAGAAAACAATCATAAACAACACACAACTAGGATAAGACGAAACACTCTCACACAATTATAGAGACAAAATCTCTGAATTAGGGAGACAAATCATAACAATGATAAAGAAAATAACAATTGAACAAATAGATTAAAGGGAAGAACAAAAGGCCGAGAATGAACATAAAAGATCATTCACGACCTCTAATTGCTTGCTTAGAAGAAGAAGAGGATTGAAAGAAGCGGGGATTGGGTAATTTCTAGAGAGAATTAAGTGGATAAAAAAGATCCCCCCTTTTTGTGAGACGGTGGTTTGAATTAAAGTCATAAATACCGTATCGGTCATTGTACTCTTTTTTTCACTGGATTGAGACGTACCGTACAGATGTATCGTTGTACCGGGCTCGTACCGTTTTGAATTTTGTAAAATAAAAAAATAAAAGTACAAAAAATTTCAAATTTTAGTGTACTGGACATATTTGACTGGAAATACCAATATCTTCTAGTATTTAGTGGTACGAAGCGTATTGGTTGGCATTTGACTGGTATAAACGTAGGCGGTAGTTGTTGATAATAGCTGTTGATTTCTTCTCTCTTTTTTCCAAAAAGTATTACTCCCATTATCTCGTAATTATAGTCAAATATATGAAAGCCAAAACAAAAAAAGGATTCAAATATTGAATACCACTAAAATTTTTAATTTTAATATTGTTGAGTCTTAAAAGACCCTTCTTAATTAAAGAGTAGAAATAATATTATCTATCTGAATATTAATTATCTCTACTTTTTGCAAATCTAGAGAAGAATTGTAATTTTCGACAATAAAATAAATGGGACTAACAAAATAGCTTTTTTTTTTTTTTTAAACAGTAAGAGTGAAGCAAATGAAGTACATAAATTCTATCTGTATATCTAATACAACATGTACGTCTCTTACAGTCGGCCTCCCTGAAAGCAGATATGTCTAAAGGGGTAAGATTATTTACATCTGAATTTCCTCAGACCGCACGCAAGCGAAATTTACACTAAAAGTTATTGTTATTGTACATATTCAATACAATCTTTGGGACAACACTAGGGCCACGGCGGTGAACATGACAGTGGTAAGAGTTGAAAATAGAGTAAAGGCTGAAGAGAACAAGCGTGGATTGAAAAGAAGAGAGTGAAAAATATGGGAAATGTAGGTTTTGATCGAGAAAAATGGGTCATGCGACAGAGAAAGTAAAGAAGGAGGTGGTGGGTTGTGTGGAAAGAAAAGAAAAAGAAGAGGGTAGTCATAAGAAATGACAGGGTATTTTCGTCTTTGTCGCAAGTTATTTCATTAACATTTCAGTGAGTTCCAATAAAACATGAATATATATAACCCCTAAGGCCCGGTTCTTTTCGTAGGTCATTTTAGATTTATTAATCTCAATCCACTTCAACCTACTTCAATCCACTTCAACCAATTTTAATTCACCTGAAAAAATTACCAACCTCAACCCACTTCAACCAACTTTATCCTACCTCAACCCATTTCAATCAACTTCAACCCACCCCTTCATAGATTTAATAATTTGTAATCCAAATCGTTAAAAATAATTGACAAGTTATGCCGGCCTCCAACTTCCAGAAAAATAGTTACAAAATTATGAAATTACCATTCAGCGAAAAAATGCACTAAAAATTACAATAACTTAATAAATTATCACACATTCTCATTATTTTAACCCACTTCAACCCACCACCAAAAAAATATACCAACTTCAACCCACTTCAACCTACTTCAACCCACTTCAACCTACCTCAACTCACCTCGAAAAAAAATACCAACTTCAACCTATCTCAACCCACCTCAACCAACCTCAGCCCACTTCAATCTTTTACCCACCTTCATTTACCCACGAAAAGAACAGGCCCTAATAATGAAGTTTAAAAAGTAGGCCAGTAGGCACTCCATAGAAAAATCCATCTTTAAAAAAGTAATGGCTAAGAATTGAGACATTAAAATTGATGTTCTTCATAATTACAATATAGCAAAGTGAAGTTCTCCGATCTCGGTTCTCTCCTCTCCTTTTCTTCATGAAATCCTAACCTCCACCCATTTAAAGGGGCTATCATCAACTTTTTTATTGATGATAAGTCCCAATTTGATTGATTTCTATATTAATCGGTATTGCTTTTCTACAAATAAATCTGTCTTCTCATTTTATTTCTTGATGAGTAATAGGATAAAACTGAAGATAATGTCATTAGACCAATACACAAACAATAGCTAAATTGTAAATACATCTAGCAAACAAGAAAAATAAACCTCTAAACCCAAACATAACAGCTGATAAGTAAATCTAAAAAACCTCTCTCATTATAGACAGCTACTTGCTCAACCCTTTAAAGTAATCTAATCGGTTCGTCACATCATTATTACCTGTTCTCAAGCTTCTTCCTCAGACTTTGCATAATCCTCCTAATGGCCGCGGATTCATCCCCTACAACACAAACTCCCAACTGCTTAACCAAATCTTAGCATTCTCGAACAAATTCTGTAGGTGTGGGAGAGTCATGATTGGCAAGCTCATGCATACTTTCATTAGGAGGTGGACTCAAATCGATACTTGTCTTCCTTAGCACAGTAGGAGCACGACTAATGAAGCTTACAAGCTCATCAATATCATTTGCGGAAGATTTACTGAGAATGCTATCTCTATAAGACTTCTTTTTAGTGGGTAGTTTGCCGATAGAGGAAGGGTGACTATTTCTGGTTCCCATAGGTTGAGAAATTATTCTACTATCATCGGAGCAAGCAAAATTCTCTCCATGATCCTCATCTTGATGATCATTCTGACCAATAATTGGAATATTTGTTGCCCTATTATGAACGAAGTTATCACAACTGTCTGCCGTCACATCAAAAGAATCTTGAGCAACATTGCCCCCATCAAAATCAACATCATCGTAACTCACAAAAGCAGCGTTAACAACATTCTGCATTTTGGAACCCAAGTCCACTTTGAGAAATTTTTCTTAGTGCTATGCCTTTTACCATTCTTCTTTTGGAATTTTATCCAATTGACACTAACCCAATTTCTGCCTAAATCTTTTCCATGGGTTGATTGAATATCCTTCTCCCCTTCATCTCTAGATTTAAATCTGACAAAACCAAATTTCTTCCCACTCCTTGCGACTTTATTAGAAATATAAGGGTCAATGATATTGCCAAAAGGAGCAAATTCATCTCGCAATTGGCCAGCAGTCATATCAGAGGGTAAATTCTCAATGAAAACCGAATGAAGGTGGTCATACCATTGCTTTCTCAAATAAATCTTCTCATGATCTTTGGGCATGGTAGAAATCTTAGGTTTGGTGGTCTGGGTGGTTGAGGAGAAAGAAGGTAAAGGCAGGAAACCATTTAGTTCCTTCAAAATGGAAAGAATCGCGCTAGCACGATCAAAAAGAGCTAATTAAGAAAGCACAATAATCATCCTCTCTAGGCAAGGAAAGAACAAGCTCCCGTAATTCAGTGTTCAAAGCACAGATTCTCACCCTCAATCGATTTGTCCCCATCCTTGAAACCTCCCATAGAGCACGACGGGCTAAAAGGCCGAACTATCAGCGACGAGATAGTAGACCACCAGAGACCAAGCAGCAAAACCTAGACTAAGACAACACAGCCGCGACCACCTCTTCAAACGCTCTAATCTTTCACTCCCATGAAACAATAACCACTTAGAAAAGTGGCTCCCGGATCTCCACCCTCTAGCCGAGGGTGAAGTGACCTCCGATGACCACCTTAGCCGGGCGGCACACAATAGCAACGCAGAGAGGAGAGGCACAAAGAATAGTCGAGTTTTGATGACTTTCCATGACAATGCACACTAACAATTCAAATTAAGTTTGTCTTTTCATGCATAAGAGTTTTGTTTTATTCTTTTATGAAAGTATTTCAATCTCTTTTTTTTAATTAGAGTTGTGTTCAAATGGTTTGGCATAAGACACAAAATGAAGATCGATTTTCAAATCCCTATAGCATGAATTGTGAGGTTTCCCATCAAAACTAAAGATGCAAAAAGCCATCGAAAATTATTATTCATGAAAAGGTTGTCATAATTTTGGAGCCGAACATCCGTAAGATTGGTATTAGTTATTTGAAAAGTAAATTTCATACACTACAAAAAAAAGTCTAAATAACGACGGAATCAGCGACGGAATCAGACAAATTAGCGATAGAATTTTGAATTCAGTGACAGATTTGGCGACGGAAAATGGTTATCAGATTTTTGCTCGTCACTGCATACCTGAAGACGGACCCAGCGACAAACCAAATTTTGGCGGGTGATGAAATGGTCGGGAAGTCAGCAACAGAGTAAAAATCCATCGCCATTAGTGACGGAAATTCCGTCGCCGACTTTTGCTTTAAAAACAAAAGAAAATCTCATATTCTGTCGCCAGTCCGTCGCTGGATTTGTAATTTTTTTAAAATAAAAATGCTTGTTTTTGATCGTATCCCTCAGTACATACATTGAAATCCCTACAAGAAATTTACAAAGAGTATTCACTCCATAAACATCCAATGGATTCGAGTATAACTTCATTTGAAGCGTTCTTAACAATTTTCAAACCACAAACATATGAAATATCACATACAAAGCAATACTTGAAACCAGTTGTTTTCAATTCACAAATAATAAGTCCCAAACAAAGGGTACATATCACAAACCACAAATCCCAAACAAACCACAAGTTGCTAGTTAATCAAAGTGAAATTAAGTTAGAAGAAGAGGAGAAGCAAGCACCAAGAGGAGGGGAATGAATTAAGCAGCTAGCCATTGTTAAAGAAGAAGCAAGCAAGCACCAAAAAGAAGAGGGAGAAGCAAGCACCAAGAGCACCAAGTCGTGTACTCCATAAAGAGCCAATGAGGAGAACCACCAACTGGGGGAAAATCGCAACGTACTCAATCACCAAGGTGAGGATCATCATCTTCTTGATCCTCATCCTCATCCTCATCCTCATCCTCATCCTCATTATGTTGTGGCTGCAGAGGAACGGGTGGTTGAGATCTCGAGTCAGAAGCTTGTTGCATTTGAAAAAAATACTTGCAATCACTGATAGTTGCTCATCATTTGCTGGCTCAATTGCTGGTTGCTTTGGGTGAGCAGTTTGTTGGATTCCTCCAGTTGATTATATTTCTCCATAAGCAACTGGGTAACTTTCAGCTTGTGAAATTAGCTCACCCCCCAAGTTAATTACTAGCCCCTTAAATCATTCAACTCTTGTTGGGATGACATATAACCTATACCTGCTGACAATCATTTATGTAAAGTACCTAACATTAGTATATCAACTAAATAAACTTACCGTATAACAATGTTCATTGAAATTTTAATATTGAAACTGTACCGGCTCGCTGAGTGGGACTAAAGTAACAGGATTTCCTAATGTTAACAGCCTCATTGCCAATGCCATAAATACGACCTTTTTTGTTCTTGTATGTCTTCACCTACAACTCATTTGGATTTGGAAGTAGTTAGGATGGATTTTAAGAAGCGCCATCCCAGACCTCTTGAGAGTTGATTGCATTTTGAAGTCGCGTTTGAAGGATTCTTACAATATTACAACATATACAAAAAATTATATATGTTACAGTTAATGAAATTAAAATATATGAGTCCAGTTTGAGCTACTTATAAAGATTGATAATGGAGAATAGCTTACATATGTTGTTTGTGATTTCTTGTCAACCCAAGGGGCATCTTCTTTGCCATGGAGTTTGTAAGTGCACTTGAATAATTCAAAAATTGTGGGATCTGTCCCAAGTTCTTCCCTCTACGTGCCAAATAAAATTATATGAAACATCCGCCAAGTCACATTCAAAGTGGCATAGAGTACTAAAATTAAAGAAAAACATATCAAAGTTCGTTAACAGACGCTTCCTATGCTCATGCATAGGAATCAAGCCACAGGTGTGTAGAGATGGGCTACCACTTTTTGGAGTACCAAGTCGGTTCTTTTGGGCTATTTCTTGCAATGTAAGCTTCGTTTACCTAGTATTGTTGGAGTCTTTCTCATTGAGTATCACCAAGTCAAACAGACTTCTTGTTGTGCTTCCTTACTTTGTCAAGGAAGTCTCTCAGGTGTACATTGCCTCTGTTTTCAAAATTTTTTCTTATATGATCCTCATTAACCGAATCCCAAGTAAACCATTTCTGCAATTACGAACACAACAAACACATCAAATAATATAATAGTAATTTATCATGGTCACACAAAGTGTTAATATGTAGCGACTTGTGTTACCTTGAACTTTGCAAACCACATATCCCGTACAGATTTGGGCAGTTTACCCCAAGTAGGCCAAACTCCATCATATTTGCTTTGAAATATGAGAGAAATTCTACTACCAGCACCATCATTAGGGAGAAACCTAATTGAACAAAACACATCAAATTCAATAGTTGTTAAGTAAAATACTTGAAGTACATAACATATAACAATTGAAGACTTACCCATTTCCATCTGACTCAATCTAAGTTTTTGATCGAGTGCTCCCGGGACTAGATTGTGCTTCACTTTTTCCAGTTACAATATTTTCTTAGGACTAGTTTATGTTAGGGTCAATGGGTTGGGGAGCAGGCTGCACAGTGTTGACAAAAGGAGGGTTTGGAGGAATGTTACAGGCAAATTGGGCGTACATGGTTGTCTGGTTGGGAATATACGAGGTTTGATGATGGAAAGCCCCAAATGGGGGAGGGATTGGTCCTGAAAGACCTGGTATGTAACCAGCCATTGTTGCTCCTGGCTGAACTGGGGACTGAGGTAACCGGGGGAAAGATTGATCAACGTCCATGGCGATGGGATCTACGGCAAAGCTCCTACGTCCGCGTCCTCCACCTTGAGTGGAGGACTTACCTTGGTGAGAACTGGAATCCATACTTGAAATAGTTGACAACAAATACAAATACAAATATATAACGATTGCACATATTAACCGTTTACTCAGACATTATAATGGTTAGCTACCAGATATTTTGAAAATTCATTCATACAATAACAATCAAGTCACAACTAATAGTTTTCCAAGTGATTTCTCAAATACATAACAATGCATAAGCACTCAGTTATATATTACATATGTTTACTTATAAATGTATAGAAATTAAATATACTTATATTCTTACAAATTTCAAAAATTAATAATTCATCCAAACTTGAGCATTTTATTCCACCAACATATTAAATTTCAACTTAAAATTACCAAACCTAAGCCTACATTACATTAGGTAAAATCTTGAAACAAATTAGAGCTGCAACTTCATACAAACATCACATTTCAACAAAATTATAACTAAAGCATTTCATTCCAATAACATATCAAATTTTAACTTCACATTACCAAACCTAAACCCTAAATTGTATTGAGCAAAATCTTCAACCAAATTAGAGCAATAATCTCACATAAATACCATATTTCAACAACATTATCAACTAAAGCATTTCATTCTACCAACATATCAAATTTTAACTTTAAATTACCAAACCTAAACCCTAAATCACATTTAGCCAAATCTTGAAATAAATTACAACAATAACCTCACACCAATACTACATTTCAACATAAATATGAATTAATTATGAAATTCTAACAATATAATGTAAAAATCTATAGAAATTACAACTAGTTTAGTTGATAAAATTTGCCTCAAAAATACTCCAAACAACCGGTTAAGGGGCGTGGCAGCGGTGGCCGGCGGCGAAGGAAGGAGGCGGACGGCGGCGGCGGTGGTCAGCGACAGCAGGAAACGGCGGCGGTGACCGGTCGGCGACGTGGGCGGTAGGGGTTTGCTAAGTGATTTCGCCCCTCTCTCTCTCTCTCTATCGCGGGTGTCAAATGAATTCCAGACAAGATCTGGATTCATTTAATTGGGTGGCAACGAAATTAGCGACGGAAATGGCGACGGAAATTCCGTCGACATATTAACTCTCATTGTAACCCTCATTTAACGTATGTTAATGAAATCGTCATGTTTTATTTCAAAATATTAATAATGATAATGATAATAATAATAATTATAATAAAGTGGGATGCACCAAGTCTCTATTTAGGAGTAAAACCTAATGGCTTATATAAACCCAAGATATAACCAGGCAAAGTCAAGAGAATCATGTCCAAGTGGATCAATTGAAGCAACCACAATTTCCAGAGATAATATGTGCCTGTCAAGATTCGAACTCGTAGCATAAAACTCAATTCCATGCCATCTTGAAAAAGCAAGTTGTCCCTACTTTTTGACATTAATTGACTACTACACTTTGAATAAAAATAACAAATATAATTTTACCAAGACGATACTACTACCATTACGATTATTATAATTATTACTATCTAACTGTTCAGTTCCTATTATTTTAGCTAGTCTTGGATGCCAAAAACTTATATTTGGTTCTTAACACCTCAATCAAAAGTAATAGGAGCCCGCATAGGGGGTTAAGGTTAGGACGTCAAAAAGTTATTAAACTTGGATATAAGTTTATTCAAGTTAAATGGGACAGAGACAGCAAAATCTTTATTGATCCTACAAATGGGCGCTTTCACAGTTCTACGGTAAGTTGGTTACATGAATCTCAAGGCACTAATGAGACGATCTACAACTATCACATTTTATCATATTTTTCGCAAAATAAATACTACAGCTGACTAGATGGCACGATTTAGTCATTCTATTTCAAATTTTCAATACTAGTTTTTTTGGTCTAGTAGTCAGGCAAATGATTTTTCCTCTATTCTTTATGACAATGATATAGGCAGAATTCTTATGACAAAGACTACCTAAATTTTTTCCCTTGGTCAAAAGTTACTGGTGTCATTATCTTCTGTGATAAGCTTCGACGCAATCCTTTTCAGACATGCTTTTTCCCTGGTGTTCTTTGTAAGTGCTTTCCATATCAATAAAATTTATGCAGATATGCCTGTCTGTCTTTGTACTATCCGTAGCCATTCGTCATTCAATGACTTGCTTTTAACATTGAATTTTGTTCAGCACGAACCAAATTCTTGTTCAATAACCAGCCTTGCATTATTGGTTAGTGGTTAGATGTGAATACGCCTAGCTCGTTTTCTTTTCTTTTGATTTTCATTTAGGTAATGTTTGATTGCAGGCGAAAATGATTTTTCAAATTTTCATTACTTGGTACAATAAAGGATAAAAATTATTTTTAAGGAAAATAATTTTCCCTCAAATGGAGGAAGATGATTTCCTTTTGGAGAAAATAAGAAGTTGATTTTCTCCTTCAACTCTTTGAAGATATGGTCAGTCGATATTTAGGTGCAAACTTCGATTTCAACGATCTGGATCAAAATTTGACTATCCGATGTAAAAGACTAAAATAAATTCAAATCTAGATTTTGAGCTCAAATTACGTTTATTTGATCAAATATTTATCTCCGCTACGACAATTAAAACGACATTTTTTCCACTAAAACAATCAGTTGACTTCTCACTGGAACAATTTCAATGGTTTGAATCGAAACTTGATCATTAGATAGAAAAGATTAAAATATGCTCAAATTTAAATTTTGAGCTCCATATTCTTTGATTTGGTCAACATTTTTTTCCACTATAACAATTCAATCAATATTTTTCACTACTTGAACAATGCAGTCAATATTTTTCGTAATTAGAACAATTTCAACAGTTTGGATCAAAATTTGATCATGGGATATGAAAGATTGAAATATGCTCAAATTTAAATTTTGAGCACAAAATTCCTTCATTTGGTTAACATTTTTTTGCCCACGATAATTTTATCGACATTGTCTACTACTTAAATAATGTAGTTGATGTTTTTCGTCACTAAACTAACTTTCAAGGGTGTAGATCGAAAACTTGATTATTCGATAAGAAACATTGACAAACTCAACTATGAATTTTAAACTCAACATTCCTTCATCCGGTCAACATTTATCTCTGTTATAACCATTCAATTTACATTATTCACCAGTTAAACAATTCAGTTGATATTTTTCTTTTTTCCATGAAAAATAATTTATCTTGCACCAAATGACGAAAAATATGATATGAAAATCAATTTTCCTTCGAAAAACAATTTCCTTTCAACCAAACACTACCTTAATCAAAAACAGTTCACCTCCTGGCTTTGGATGGGTAAACAGCCCACAACAAAAAGATACAGCGGTGAGCCTTGCATTAAAACAAAAAAAAGAACAAATGACATTAAATTTGATGGAATTTAATCCTTACTACTTGTATGAAAAAGGAAGAAGTATTTACTTCTTATTCAAGTAAATAAAACATATGAACACAACAAGTGGAATCCTGGACCAAGATGATGCAATTTTAAGACCTAACTACTTTGACAAACTCCTTCACTCCTTTGTTGCATAGAGGAAGCAAAGTATGGAATTTTAACTGGCCAAACATGGTATTAGTATCACTTTTATGACTTTTTTTTTCCCTCGTCTTTGATGTTCAATTGTATATCGAATTATAAGTTTATCATTTCATATGTGTAGTTTAATGGATCTACATTCTAACATTGTTATTACATATACAAATTCAAATCTTATTTAGTTTTTGCATCTTTTTTTAAATTTAAAAATTGGTAAAAATGTAGAAAAAGAACACCACAAGATTTTTAAGTGCATTTTCTTCTAAAAAGTGTGTTACTAGAAATAAAATTAAACTCCGTTTCAAAACCCACTATGTGATATACTGTTTAAGCCCAAGTAAATTGATCATGAAACTGAACTAATAAAAACCCTAATTCAAAAATCAAGATATTTTTAGAGACAAAGAAAGGGGGAATTCATTAAACGTTAAGGTGATCTCTAACATCCGCAATATAGATATGATAAAAAAAATAAAAGTACAATCTTTACTGTCAAAATGAAATCGTAACTCTACGAAATCTAACTTCCTACGCACGCACCAAACGTCCGTCATTCATGCCAAGAGTTATTTTTTGTTAGTACAACCTAGATATGAGATCATCGAATTTTCCATATTCGCCTTTAGAAAGTGAATCTGATAATCCAGTATAGACTCTGTGAATGAAATATTACTCTAACCTCTAACAAGAAGGAATATACCTGAATTTTCAAACGCTGTTACAAAGCCCCATTCCCATCTTTAAGTAGTTCATCCCACAAGTAACAAACAAAGTAACAAAAAAAACGTAGAACCAAGATAAAATGAGCAACTCCCACACAATTATAGAGATGAGTTAGAATTAAAAAAAAAAAAAACCGAAAGAAAATGAACAAAGACCTAAAAAAATAAATAGAGTGAAAAAAAAAAACCACAGAGTTGCTATCCTATCATGACATGCATGCACTTGTGCAACAACCAACATGCAGTCAATATTTGCTCATTGATTAGCCACTAAATTTGAAAAACAAAAGGATAGAAAGTTCTGAAAAAGGAAAAAAAAAAAAACTTATAGTTAGAAATAAAGAAAGGAAAGAGAAAATGAAGGGGGAACCTGCCCATGCCATTACCCCCTCCACGAACAAAGTAACTGACAAATCGGTGGTGCAAGAAATTTGGATACAACTTTTTGAAGTTTGAGAGAGCCACAGCTGAGCTTTCTTGAAATTTAGGTGGCGGCTCATATTTTAATATAAACAAAGAGAAAATTACAAAGAAATACTCTTTTTCTAGTTCACAGCCATGATGTTTGCAATTTTGCCACCATCATCCTTGTTGAATGGTAATGATGTCTTCATATTATAATAATGCAAGTACTATGTCTAAAATTTGAGAGTAAGATTGTTATGTTAAAACGTTATACGGCTTTCATAAGTAAAATTTTAGGATGTGAATAGATCTAAATGTTTGTATTAGTATATAAAACTTCTTAAAATAAAAACAGTCACTTATGTTGGGTGTTAAGATTTTAAAGCATGTAAAAGGATCGTCCAATATCAGACTTGTAAATTTCAAACATATATAATATAATAAATGCAAAGTTGAATCCTGTAAGGAGCTAAAATGGGTCATAAGGAACTCAATATAGTTGCAAACAATTGAAAGAAATTTGAAAGAAATTGAATAAACGTATGGAAAAGTAAAAAAAGGAAAAAAAAAAAGTACCTTAAAAAAGATGAAAGAAATTATAAGCTAGAAATTTAAAATTAAAAGGAATAAGTTCTAAGAAAAACCTAATTTTGATTTCACATATTTTCATAAAGAAGGAGACGACAATTTTCTCTCAAATATGAAGCGCTTGGTTTTTTTTTTTTTTTTTTTTTTGTGGAGGGGTATGGGGACTGGGGAGAGCCTGTGATGTCACATCAAAATTCAAGCTTCGAGAGTGTCACTTTCACACGATTGACAGCTCTTCAATGTCCATCACGACATAATGCAACTCTTGAGTTGAAGTGGATCCCCTTTTTGACAAAGTTTGCAATAATTTGGAGGTACTTGTACTTGCTTGAAATAATTTCTTTGTTGCTCAATAATTTCTATGGAAAAAGTTTTTGAACATTTCACTTCACAATCTAGACAATATTCAGTGCACAATAATTGAAATGTTGATTTATCTATTTTACCAAAACAAAGTAACTTAAGCTCTGATACTATTGTTGGAAAATAGGGATGTATCTTAACCTGGGAGTGTAGGATCTCGTTGTTTGGTGATTACCCACAAACTGTTGAGCCAATACTAACAGTGGCTACTAGAGTCCCTATAGTTGTCACGCTGCAAACCCGAACCCAATTGATGCTGAGGTTAGCGTGAGAGGAGGGGAGAGAGAATTAGAGATCATCTTTTAGGATTCTGTCACACACCCAGGATCAAGCTCTAAACCTTTTAAATAGCAGCGCGCAACTGAAATTTTCAATAGGGATTTAATAGGCATGATTAGTATGTAATTAACCATTTATAATAGCCAAATTAATAATATAATAATATGACTGTTACACCCGGTCAACAAAGTATATCCCCTTTTTGAGAAAGTTTGCAATGATTTGGAAGTACCGGTACTTGCTTAAAATAATTTCTTTGTTGAAGAACTTCTACAAGAAAACAGCTCTACTTCACAATCTAGACACTATTCAATGCACAGTTGAAATGTTGATATATCTATTCCACCAAAGCAAATCTTAACAATTTATTCTTCATAAATTTCTTTCAGAATCTTTTATGCACAATCAATCCATTTGCAGTGTCAAGATAGCCTGACACTGTAATAAATATATCTAAATCTCCCCATCTCTTGTTTTAATAAAATCCCACTAGTTAATGTTCAAGGACCATCTCAACCAAAAGTTTAAGCTGATGGTTAAAGATCAAGGAACAGATTTATACTCTAACACGCCCCCTCACGCGAATGCCCTTTGGATTTAAAACGTGGATATTGCAAATGCCCCTCCATACCTTGCGCAATAAATAGGGGGGCTGCTAAGATTCGAACTTGAGACCTCTCGCTCAGAAAGGCTCTGATATCATGTTCAAAAACCAACTCAATCAAAAATTTAATGTCAGAGTATAGATCGATTCCTGATCTTTCAACCAGCTTAAACTTTTGGTTGAGGTGGTTCTTGAACATAGTATCAAAGTCTTTCTGACCGAAAGGTCTCGACTCTCGAGTTCAAATATTAGCAACCCTCATATTGATTTATTACGCAAGGTAATGGGCTTTTGCAGCAGCCACGTTTCAAGCCCAAAGGGCATTCGCGTGAGGAAGCATGTTAGAATATAAACCTATTTTTGGACCTTCAACCATTAGTTTAGGCTTTTAGTTAAGTTGGTTCTTGAACAATTAAATAGTATTCTTACAAATAATAAACGAAAGAGTCTGATCACAGGACCAAAAAGAGTTCGTGCGGTATTGGCTCAAAGGGATCTAGCAAAGTTTTAGACAATAATTCTTCACTTTTGAGTTTCATAAAATTTCACTAGTGCTAATTTATTTATGAGCATCTTTTTAAAAATTTTAAGAATTTATACAAAAATTTAAAAAGAGAAAAATCAAATAAATATGTGGATCTGCCACTGGGCCCTCCATTAGACTCTAAACTGCCGTTGGATGCTTGGATCCCAATTGCAGCACTTCACCAATGAGTGTAAGTGACAAAGCCTTGAGCCAAGAGAACCCAGCCAGCCCAGCCCAGACAAGCCCAGCCCAGCCTCAAGCCTCCTAGGGGACTATGGCTTGATGACGAAGGAGATGCCGATTGCCGAACGAACTCCTTTTATAGTCATTGCAACCATAGCTTTCCCACACCACACCATAGCGGAATTCATATTGAGAGTTATTGTTGTTGTAACAGCCTCAACTTTTCGGCTCTGGATTCTAAATTCATTGTGAATCCTATTTCCCCCCCCCCCCAACTTGAGCAACTTCTGCATTTCTTCACCTTCTTTTGTGAAAAGCATTCCCATCTCCCCCGTACAACAGAGAAATACTCCATTCTCAACAGCTCTCCCTATGTCTCTGTTGGTTAAAAGATATGGCAGTATGTTAGGGCTTAAGTATGGGATTAACACAAAACTCCCTCCTGTTCAATGCCACAGTTGAAGCTCCAAACTCTTGATCATAGTAGCTGTATAACAAATATCACAGGAGTAAGTATAATCAAGATAGCACCAGCATATTTTCTGCTATGTATTTGAAGTTACGGACTATCTTTTCTGAGCTCCATATACCAACTTAAATTTTGGATTATGACAACTTCTTTTGTGGCGTCTGTTAGATCTTGCTTATTTGGTCATTTGTACCACATTATCTGCCCATCTTTCTCTACACGGCACAATGTACGCTGAATCAAGGGTTCGAGCTGTGAAGAAGGTGGAAGTATTACGTGAAAGCTATGGTCCCAACAAATTGAGAAGGCCTCCTGGGCTCCTTTCAATTGGGTAAACAAAAAGCGAGAGATAACAGCTGACCAATCAAAGAGGATTCATTCTGCCTGAAGATACAGTAACATCAGAGATCAAAGCATGAACTGTATGTATACAATACGGGCATGTTTTTCGACAGCAAAACTAACGCAAATTTTGATGCGGCACTTCGGTTTCACGGAGTGAATAATCACAAATTAAAACACTCGGGTTTAATACTTCACCTGCATGGTTGTTGGAGATACATACATACACCTATAGCTACATATCAAGATCATTACTCTAGAATGTCCAGGAAGCTCGTTGCAACTAATTTGATGCAACTTGTTATAACAACCTAACAAACTCTTGGCGGAAATAGCTGAAATATGTTTAGTATAAATAAAGCTTATTAGAGTTGAGAAGTATTGTGTCAAAACATTCTCTCTTTGTAATGTAACAGTATGATGTCTTCTCTCCTTCTCTTCATCTCTCCCTCTCTCTCGCTTTTATTGAGCAGAATTCAGATATTACAACATGGTATCAGAGTAGGTCGCTCGATCTTGTGTTGCCACCGTCCCTGTTTGATTAAAATTGTGTGCACGTGTTGGGTCTTATTAGTAGCCTGCACGTGAGGGGGCATGTTAGAGTATGAAAGTGCGTATTGTCCCACATGGATAAGAATACAAAGAATATGAAAGTGGGTGTTGTCCCACATTGATAAAATTGAAGGGCTTGAGCATGTATATAAGCTTGTAAGTTACTCCATTTATTGCCAATTGGTTTTAGGATGGAACCTCATTTGAGCTTATATGCATGACTCTTTGTTAAAGACCCAATTGATATAAAATTTAACATGGTATCAGAGCAGAGCTTCAAGATCCTGGATATGAAACTCTATTTGATTTTTCCTTTCTCGATCATTTGACTTGTTTCGCCAATTGATCTAGCTTTGCATCATCTGTTTCAGCATCTTGTTTTTTTTTTCTTCTGCGATCAATTGGTTCAATTCACCAATAGATCTATCTTGAATTTTTCCTTTGATTCAGATTCTTGTTCTTGTCTTCTAAAACTGTTGAGAAACGATTTCTTTCCCATTTCTTGAAGTTTCTTGTATGAGAACTTATGCCATGGCAACAGCTGGAAGCAGTAGAGTTCAGATAGATGCTTCGGATCCATTGTTCTTGCATCCCTCAGATCAGCCAGGACAAAGTCTAGTTGCTGATGTCGTCGATGGGGACGATTTTGAAAACTGGAAGAGATCGGTGACAAGGTCTGATGCTAGTTCTCCTTTGCTCCCTTACTGGCAACGATGCAATGATATGGTCATTTCGTGGCTCTTGAATTCTCTTCACAAAAGGATCAGAGATAGTGTGCAATTTTGCAGCACAGCAAGTGAAATGTGGAAAGAGCTGAATGAGAGATATGGCCAGTCCAATAAGGCCAGACTGTTTCAAGCTCAAAAACAACTATCGTGTATTTCACATGGAGATTTAAATATAGCAAGTTACTTTAACAAAGCTAAGAAGGTTTGGGATGAGTTGACTGCTGTAGAAGCCACTCCAAAGTGCACTTGCAAGAAATGTGAGTGTGAGGTTAATGAAAGATTGCAGCATCATGATCAAGAGCAAAAGCTAATTCAGTTTCTTATGGGACTGAATGAGAGCTACACTTCAGTAAGAGGAAATATCCTCATGATGACTCCATTACCCACACTAAGTTAGATCTGTTCATTGTTGGTGCAAGAGGAACGACAAAGGCAAGTGAAGACAGGCAATGATTTTCAGATTGAGGGAGCATCCTTTCCTGCAAACACCTTAAATTCAGACACAAACTTCATGAAGAATCCTCCAGGAAACAATTTTCCAACCAGAAAGACAGAAGGCAGAAAATCACAATTGTTTTGTGACCACTGTAAAAGAACTGGACACAATGGAGAAGTGTTATAAATTACATGGCTATCCAGGCAGACAAGGAGGAAGGGACAGGACAACATTCAAAGGTGCCTACAATGCTTGGGGAGAGCAAGGTGACAAGGTAGAATATGCTACAAATTCTGTTATGCCAAGATTGAACCAAGAGCAATCCAAACAGCTATTGTAATCTCTGACAAACCTTACTTGTGAAGGGAACCATAAACAAATGAATTTTGAAACTGTGGCATCTGCAGCTCATATGGCAGGTATAACATATGCCTTGAATACAGTTCATTCCTTTTGTGTATTGAATCAAGGAGTGTGGATTATAGATAGTGGAGCTAGTGAACATATGTGTTCAGAGCAGAGTTTGCTGCAAAAACTATCTCTGTTAAAATACCCTGTATTGGTACATTTGCCTAATGGAACACAGGTAAAGGTTACATAAAAAGGGAGATTAGCTATAACAGAGGATTTGGTACTGAATGATGTGTTACTGGTACTAAATTTTAAGTTCAATTTATTCTTTGTTAAGAGGCTGTGTGAGCAATCACAGAGTACGGTTAAGTTTACAGAAAATCTGTGTATACTGCAGGCCCCTTCTTTGAGGAGGCCAATGGCAATTGGTAAAGATCACAAAGGCCTATATGTCTTGAACAAAGAAGTCTTTGAAAGGCCGGGGATCAGCAAGAAGTCTAGTGCTGGACACACTATGAAGGAGGATTCACCTAGTATGCAATTCTATGGATGTAATAGTGCCTCAAGTTCAGTTCATTTTTCTGTTTGGCATCAAAGATTGGGACATATGTCTTGCAATAAGATCAAGGTTGTACCTGATTTGGTGTTGACTGACAATGAACCAAAAAATTTTGTTTGTGAAGTCTGCCCCAAGGTAAAACAACAGAGGTTGCCCTTTCCAGTCAGGCAGAGTGTTACTACTTGTGCCTTTGAATTAATTCATGTAGATACTTGGGGACCATATCACACTAAGACACATACAGGTCATAGATATTTCTTGATCATAGTGGATGATTATACTAGAGCCACTTGGACACATCTCATGGCGACAAAAGATGAGGCTGCTACACTACTTAAGGCTTTTGTCAAAATGGCCAAAACTCAGTTTGACAAGGTAGTAAAGATTATAAGGTCAGACAATGCTCTAGAGTTGAGTAAGAGTTATGAAATACTGAAGTTCTTTGCTGAATATGGTATAAATCACCAGATTAGTTGTGTATATACACCACAGCAGAATGTTATAGTGGAAAGGAAACACAAACACTTGTTGGAAGTTTCCAGGGCCTTGATGTTTCAGGCAAGTTTGCCTCTAAAGTATTGGGGCGAGTGTGTTTTGACAGCCACACACTTGATTAATAGAATGCCTACTAAACTATTGAAAGGGAAGACACCTTATGAAATGCTGCATGATACTCCACCATCTTACAGCCATCTAAAGGTATTTGGATGTTTAGGTTTCATGACCACAGCAAAACAAGGCCGGGACAAATTCCAACCCAGGGCCAAGGCTTGTGTTTTCATGGGTTATCCTTTTGGTCAAAAAGGCTCTGAAGTCATGGATCTAGAGACCAATAACTTTCATGTTTCAAGAGATGTAATTTTCCATGAAAGGGTTTTTCCTTTTGCTAATCCACAAAGGAAGACCCCCTTATTCAAGGGAAACTCATATGATTATGTTGAAGAAGACACACCAATTTGCAGAACACACAGCTGCTTTAGAAAATCAGAGGGTGGAAGGTGAGGACCCAGCACAAGGACCAACAACACCATCTCCTCAGCAGAGAAGATCTGTCAGAACACATAATAGACCAAGTTATCTGCAGGATTATGTATATTGCAGCTCAAGCAGCCAAGCACAACATTTTTGCCTCTCTACCCTCACAAATATGTGCATTCCAGATGCAGGAGCAGTTAAGGTACATGATTTGGATATAGAGGACTTGATAGTGGAACCTCAAACTTATTTAGAAGCATTTCAGCATCCAGGATGGCAGGCAGCAATGGATAAAGAAATAGAAGCATTAATAGCTAATGAAACCTGGGAGATTGTGCCTCTACCAACAGGAAAGAAACCAATTGACTGCAAGTGGGTCTATAAAGCTAAATATAAGGCAGATGGAAGCCTGGAAAGGCTCAAAGCCAGATTGGTAGTTAGAGATTTTACACAAAAGGAGGGAATAGACTATGTTGAGACTTTCTCTCCTGTTGTTAAGATGACAACCATAAGGGCCTTGATTGCTGTGGCAGTGAAGAAAAACTAGAAATTACATCAACTAGATGTGAACAACGCATTTCTTCATGGTGATTTACATGAGGAAATTTATATGAAAGTTCCCTAAGGGTTTCATACACAAATGCCAAATGCAGCTGGCAAACTGAAGAAGTCACTCTATGGTTTGAAGTAAGCATCCAGGCAGTGGTATGCTAAGTTGGCTGAGGTCTTGTATGCTAAAGGATATAAGCACTCTGACAACGACTACTCCTTATTTTATAAAAAGATCAAGGATCCAAACACCTTTCTAGGGTGTATGCGGATGATATCCTCTTAACTGGGGATGACGAGGCAGAAATTCACAATCTCAAGGTTTACTTGGATGATATTTTCAAAATCAAAGATTTGGGAGAGGCTCATTATTTTTTAGGAATGGAGATCTTACCCACTTCAGAACGTCTTGTTCTGACTCAGAGGAAGTTTGTAAAAGAGTGGTTAGAAGAGTTTGGTAGCAAGAAACTTACACCTGTGGTCTGCCCCTTAGACTGCAATCTTAAACTTGGAGCAGATAAAGGAGATCCCTTTAGCAACCTAGGACTTCATAGGAAGATTGTTGGGAAGCTTAATTTCTTAACCAACACAAGACCTGACCTTGCATTTGCAGTTCAGCACCTTACTCAGTTCATGCAAGAACCCAGAGAACCCCATTTTCAGGCAGTTATACATGCACGAAGGTACTTAAAGGGACGACCAGATCTTGGCATTATTATCACCAAAGGGGATCATTGCAATTTAGAGGCTTTTTGTGACTTTGATTGGGCTGCTTGCTCTCATACAAGAAAGTCAATAGGTTTGATTGGGCTGCTTGCTCTCATACAAGAAAGTCAATAGGTGGCTATGTGGTTTTCTTCGGCAATAGCCTCATTTCTTGGAAGTCCAAGAAGCAAGGTACAGTGTCGCTTTCCTCTACTAAAGCAGAGTACAGGAGTCTGCCAAGGCTTGTGGCAGAACTGGCTTGGCTTAGCAGATTGTTTCATGAACTGGGCATTGAAAATATGACTCCTATACCTATGAAATGTGACAGTCAAGCAGCTATCTATATTGCTAAAAACCCTGTGTTCCATGAACGAACAAAGCACATAGAACTTGACTGCCACTTTGTCAGGGAGAAGTTATTGGCAGGCTTAATTCTCTCTATCATGTTTCTACCAAGGCTCAGCTTGTTAATATTCTCACCAAGCCTCTACCTCGAGTGATGCATCATGATTTGTTGTGCAAATTGGGAGTTCAAGGAACTGCCAATTCGAGGGGGGTGTTGGAGATAACATACATACGCCTATAGCTACATATCAAGATCATTGCTCTAGAATGTCCACGAAGCTCGTTGCAACTAATTTGATGCAACTTGTTATAACAACCTAACAAACTCTTGGTGGGAATAGCTGAAATATGTTTAGTATAAATAAAGCTTATTAGAGTTGAGAAGTATTGTATCAAAACATTCTCTCTTTGTAATGCAACAGTACGATGTCTTCTCTCCTTGTCTTCATCTCTCCCTCTCCCTCTCCCTCTCTCTTTTATTGAGCAGAATTCAGAAATTGCAACAATGGTATATAGCACTTTGTACGGTTGTTATGCACAGACCTAGCAAACAGTTTGTTCAGTTCATGGTCAGGAAAGTTATGTCTAAAATTCAAGAGGGTCGTCTTTGATTTGACAGAAACTCAGGACATGTTTGGTTTTGGGTTGTGACAGGTTTTGAGCGTCAGCTGGTCAAGTTTGTGCGGCAGATACAATCTACAAGCTGTGTTCATCAGAAAAATTTCAGGTCATGTAGGTTGCATAAATGTAGGTATGGATCAAATTCAAGCGGCTTTACTTCAGGTCCTGAATCCTGCCACTTGGGTTGGTAAATTGGTACAGCAAGGTTTTCTCAGGTCTAATCACGCTGCCCAAAGTAATAGCCAACCCCTCTTCAGGAGAACCTTGTTCATGAACCTCTTAACAAATCATCGACGTCAAGCATAATTTGCTACAGAGAAAAACAGCAGATGCTATCATTGATTTCTGACAAAACTTGAGTTTACAAAATGTTTCAAGATACAGGTTTGCAGACATCAGGAACATCATCAAGGATGAAAGGACCAAGTTTACCCATCCTAAATAAAGTCAAAAATCTTTTCGAAACCATTGCACGAGCTTCTGATGCATCATGTGGTATTTTAAAAGCCTTCTGTAGTGCTTCAAATTGCTGCTCTATCAGACTCTCCATGTCACTCTCATCTTCGACATTGCCATTAAAGTTTGAGAGAGGTGCATAAAGTGCTCGTTGCACTTCCGTCACAACATCCTGCAAAACCAAAAATGCATGTTAAGAAGATAAAATTGCAAAGCAAAAAAGGAATTAAAGTGTTTAAATTCAAAAAATGCAATTGCTGCATAATTACAGCAACTCAGCTAGGTCATCAAGTTGAGAACCATAACTTTCCCTGTAGTCAAGGAAAAAACCAGTTGCACACAGATACAAGACACTTGTACTGCTTCGATTCTCTAAACTCAACTCTAGAACATCATGACATCATACATAGAGTACAACATTGGACACTGATAAGCAGTAAAGCAACCAGTGTAGAAAGGCCCTCATTTTGTCATGCATGCTAGTAAATTCCATAGAAGCCTAATTGCAGAAAAATTAAGCTTGATTACTATCCTAAATGACCCAGAATCGGACTCAAGCTGCAATCAAAATACGGCAACCGGATTTTGACTTGAACCTGAACTGATCCAACTAGAATCATAGATTCATAATAAATCAAGAGAATTCTTGACCAACTTCAATTTTATATTGTTGGGTTTCGTGGCCCCAAATCCAAGTATCAGCACGGTGGGACCGTGCTAAACGGAACACAGACGTGTCAGGCTGAAGGAGCAAAAGTCGAGAGAAGACAGAAGATTGGCACAGGGGTGCCGTGCCACGTGTAAAGTCCTGGGCTCGAAAGTGGTGGCGGTTAGGGTTTGTCTCGACGTGCAGTTTCTCCTGGCGGCTAGGGTGTTTCTCTAAGGGTAAAATCCTGATTTTCTAGACCCTACATAAAGAGGCTTTGCTTAGGATCTTAAAAAAAACTCCTAAACGGCCTAAAGTCCTGAATCCCTGAATCCCTAAACACATTGCGAGGTAGAGAAACTTTGAGAGAGATTACAAGAGAGATTGTAATTCTGCTATTAGATCAAATCACCTGTTGTGATTGTGATCGTTTTGTACTCTTCCTGCTCATATAGTGGATTGATTGTGCTCGTCGCCGTCCGTGATTTTTCCCGCATTGAGTTTCCACGTAAATCTTGTGTGTCGTTTTTGTTCTTGTTATCGCTCTTTAACTATTTCTCAATATCTGTTTCATCCTATCGCTTCCGCTATTAGTTTGCTCTAATTTCCTAACAAGTGGTATGAGAGCCGATGGTGCGTTCGGCTAGGCGACAAAGGTGTGGCATGGTGGACCCCATGGACGAGCTTGGTGAAGTGACACGCAGGTGTTGATCGAGCGGTAATACGTGTGCTGCAGCGTGGCTCGATGGCGTGGATAAGCTCTTGATGGTGACTTAACACCTTGGTAAAGGCTTCCGCTCAAGGGGGAGCTTGTGCGTTGATGTGGTGTGAAAGAGACTCATGTGTAAGGGGGAGATTGTAGGGAATATCACACGTGAGTAAAGAAGTACCACATCGGGAGTTTGAAAAGAAGGGTCATGGTATATAAGTCAAGTGGGCTACTCCTCATACTGCCAATTGATTTTAAGATGAAACCTCACTTGGACTTGTTCCCATAGACCTTGGTTGAAGTGGACTCCTTCCTTGAATCTCCCCAACAATTTGGTCAATGAACAACAAACCCAAACTCAAGCCAAACCTAAACTGGCACCAACCTGAACCCAACCAGGCCTATTATTAAACCAACCCAAAATTAACCCGAAACGAATGACATATTAGCCAGGGCTAATGGTAACACCTAAAACCTGAACTGAAAAGGGATTAAGCCAATGGAGTAAAATTGAAAAAGGTTTGAGGCCTAAAATTGAAAAAGATTTTACACAAAGAAAATAAAACCATGGCAAGAAGGCCGGTTAACCACAACAAAGACCTCTAAGACAAACTTGTAGCTTTATTTTGTTCATCTGTCCATAATCATGACATTTTCCAGGAATAACACGACTGCTTTGCCATGACCATAATAGGAGCCACCGATAATATTTTCCAAACTGGCACATGCAACACAATTCTGGGAGCCAACCTACTGCAAGCCAGTCAACTTTGGCACCTTTATTCTGAATAGGTCAATGAAAACAGTTCACTCACCTAATGGAGCTCACATTGGGGGGGAGAGAGAGAGAGCGAGAGAGCGAGAAGAAAAGGAGGGGGGGGAGGAGGAAAAGCAATCATATAAAAACAAGAGGTTTGCAAATGCAAGCATATAAGAACTTTCCAGTGTTCACTGCATGTTAGATGCTAGAGATGAATGAAAACTCGAGGACCAAACCCTCAAATTTCTGGAGTTATCACCATTCTCTTCAACTTATTTTTTCATAATAAGTTCAGTCCAGAAAAAAATAAGTTTAGTTCAATTCAGTTCAGCAAAAAAAATATGCTCATTTCGGTTCAGCAAAAAAATAAGTTCATTTCGGTTCAGCAAAAATAAGTTCAGTTCTGTCAAGCAAACATAAGTTAACTTAGATTAAGTTCAATTCAGTTGAAAAGAACAGGGCCTATGTCAGATTATCAGATTGTCAGATATATATTTACATGGGTTATCCATTCAAAATAGCCACAATAATATCTATGCAGATCAAGCTAACAACAGCATGTTAAAATTTCAGGCTCTAGACTGTATCAAGAATAGTCAAGAAAACCTCCCAAAAAAAATGATGTGCAAGAAGAGCCAGGAAACCAGATGCAAATAGAAGCTTGCTCCTTGGGGAAGAAGCCTAACTTGGTTACTAGTTGCTCCCAGACAAGGTAGTACAGACTACAGACATATTAAAGAACAGAGAGTTTTATTAGATTACTAGGTAATGATTATACAAGAGCATTCTACATTAGGTCGAGCATTGGTTCTTCCCCCCCCCCCCTTTTTGGTAATTTTGTTTAAGCTCACCACAAATATTAGGGGGAAATGCCTTCATTTCATTGTGTTTGCAGTAATACCATTTTAAAGGATTTGAAAGGGATAAGTGTTATTCTTGACTCTGCTTCGCATCTATGTTTCTTAATAACTTCTGTACTCTCAGAATTTTTTTTTTGAAATAATCATTTTTTGAAGATCTTCCTAAGCAGCAAGGTAAGTACGACTCCATTTGACCACCTAGGTCACTGCCCCAGGTTCTTCATTGTCCATGTAATACAGAAAGATCAAGGAACAAAAGCTTCCTAAAAAACCATTACTGATGATTATTCAGTCAAGCAGTGCTTGATATTCATCTCTGTACCTGATTGATAGGCCAAAAAATTATCACTTTTATCACACTGATCGAAGAGATACCTCAATATAATAAACAGAGGATTTATCAAGTGGCTTCCTCCTTTTGGGCAGAAGATCTTTTATACTGTGCTCATGTTTCGCCTCCGAATCAACTGCAGTTTCGTCCTTCCTGTCTTTCAAATGTTTCCAGTGAAGTGGAGTGCCACGGCTGTTCAGAACAGCAAGTAGGAATTGAGTGATACGCTCTTCACCCACAGCTGAATCCTTCACAGATCCTGCAGTTACATTGACCAATCCATTACAAGACCCCAAAAAAATAAACGAATAAATAAATTTGTAAGCCCTATAGCATGGGTAGTGACCAATACAATGGCCATTTTAACAATAGTCCTACACCAAACAGCTATTTCAAAGGCAAGCATCACCATCCTGACCTGAAGCACATGTCATTGATTTCTCCCAGTATTCAATTACTATTTCCATTTTCATCCAAATAATATGTAAGCACCGGGAAGAGATTAGACCTGTCAATTCGGGCAGGCGGATTAAATACAAGTCTGGTATATTTGGGTTCGGGAAAAATACAGGTTGTGTGTATTTTTGGTTCGGGTAAAATAAGGGTGGTTTACTTCAGTTTTATGGGTTTAGAGTATCTTTTCTATGAGTTATTTTTTTGTTGTCAAAATCAAAAATTCTGCACATTTATTGCTTAAGTATTTAATGAAAAAGCACAGTAGTTGCAATTTTTCAAAAGAATATTCAAAATATTCAAATTTTTCATTATTATATATGAATGTCATATTACTCATATATGGGCGGGCAAAGAATCAAGCCCTCTTTGGGTTTGGTGGAACGACCCGTACATTGAAAGAAGGTCAATAGCGTATTAGGTCATTTATAAACCCATCTAGAGCATGTAATGGATTGGAGAAGTTTGATCCGCTAATAAGTCATTTAATAATTCGATATTTTTTTATTAACTAGCCTACCAATGTCCAATCAAGTAAAACTTTATTATGGGCTGACCCAATACGAATACGGTCAACCATTTTCCTGACATTAGCATCATAGTTCTAGACTAGTTAGAACGAAGACCAAATAAAATGGAATTGAAGAAGTACAAAATATTATCTTTTAGCTATAACATCAAAATTTTAGATTAGAAAGTAATTAATTTAAAAAATGATTAGATATATTTGTTTCACTAAATATATAATGGTATGACTTGTGCATCTTTAATGTTTGTCCTCTTTTAAATTGATTTTTCTAAAGATTAGATAATTATTTCATGCAGTTTCATATCCATTTTTAGCTTTTTTTTCAATTTTGAGTTGCATACGATGTTATTTTCAAAGAATTGAGGGGGATAGAAAGGGTCTTATTTTTTAATTTGTAAAAGTATACAATAGTTATATAATATCTCTTTAAGCTATTCGATAACAATAACTAACCGTTATTGTTAAAAATGATAAATTAGAGAACGATAAAAAAATAAGGCTATAATGTTTGGTTCAAGCCAGCAGGTTCGGGTTCGGGCCGGATTTGACCCGCTAATTTGCGGATTTTTTGAGTTCAAGCCAAGAAAATCGTGTTCAAAACCCAAAAATTTCGGGTGGATTCGAACCGAGTTTTCATGTCAGGTCAGTTTTTGCCAGGTCTAGAAATGATTTATATTTATAACAAAAAACACAAGAAAATTTCAAAAATTGATAACTGAGTAGATCACTAACCATAAATTTCGACTGTTGAATCATTGAAGACAAATTCAAAAGAAAGACATCCACTATCAGTTGCAAGTGACATGGTGCATCCACTACAAGACCCCCCCCCCAATTATTATACCCGCCGTTGCCTTATCTATTTGACTTAACACAATCCCTCACCCTAGGAACAATTTACTTCCACAATACAATTTGGAATGGAACAGATAAGAGAAGTATTTTGCAGTAAAAGTCTTTGAGAGCGGCACAGTGCTATTACAAAAAGTATCTTAAGCTAGTTCCCTCTGAAAGAAGGGTCTGGCTTCTATGGCTTACCAAGTGTATGCAACCTTGCCCTGCAGCAGTCCCACTATAGCAGATTCTTCACACCAAATACTAACGTAAAGCATAAAAGTCTAGAAGCATGCTTAAGTTTTCCAGTATAACAAATTCCTCTTGAAACTGAAACTCAAAGCAGTTCCCCACCACAACAGCCCCCCCCCCCCCAAAAAAAAGAACAGATAGATGAAGAGAGATTATTTAGTCCATGAAAGAATCACAAGTGATAATGGAAAATATCCAACCTGCTGCGGCTAATTTCAAGCCTGTTTCTATATCTGGAATGCTGGGAACCAATACTCCCGGTGTATCGAGGACATAAATGCTAGGCTGATGTGCAATCTGTGAATCAAGAACTCAGCTTTAGCATGCCGCACAAAGGAGGAGGAGGATTTTTTGGGGGGGGGGGGCGGAGAAGACACTGCAACACTATACTAATCACAAACAAAAGAAATGAGCATGTGGAGCTGACAAGGCACCAAAGCTGTGTGTAAAGCAAACATTAAGGTTTTAGGATCTTCCAAAAACCAGTCCTATGGTATAAATAAACAGCTTATCCTCTCCGAAGATGAAAAGTTTATAGATTGTATAATAGTAGCATTTTCTAAAATGTTTAACAAGAGAACGTAGGAAGGACAAACACATTTAACCTTGTATCCTGCAATATCCTGAGTTACTCCAGGCAAAGGTCCCACGGTAGCTCGTTTCATCTTTTCCTGCACTATGAGGAATATCCAAGTGATAATTTATTTGTATTAGAATGGCATTAGACCAAACCATCAAATCATAATCATCAGATGCTATGTCCAAATGAAATGACTGACCCATCCCAGCCTTACCCGGAAAACATGATGACGAAATCTGATGGATGGAATTTATCAAAGCTGATTTCCCGACATTGGGGACACCAACAACCATAACAAGAAGTGTAGGTTCCCTACATATAACCTCCTTAAGCTTCAGCTCCACAAGATCAAGAAGCTGAAAATGATAATCAAAAACCAAGATGTAAGATTGGAAAACCAACGTGAATAAGTTTGAAATGGACCAAGTAATTGAGTACGAGAAATACTTTAAAAATAAACATTGATGGAGGTCCTCCAAAAAGATTCTCAATTAGCTGAAGATATTTTTCCCTTTAAATGGGCTGGTCAAATGATGGAACCCATGGCCCCTACGTATATCATGATGGCTACCTAATGAACAAGGCATGGGAAGGGGTCAGTCAGATGATGTCATCCATGGCTATTACGTATATCACAGTGGCAATTGGCAAGACATGGGAAAGGCAACTAAGGAGAGAAAAATCCTTCTACATGCCTATTTGGGTTACAATCTAGCTCTCTCCCACCGCACTCCATTGGTGGCTCCATAAAAGTAAATAGATAACTAAATAAACAAAAGTTCAGAAGAATATATGACTTCATTCACTCATGACAACAGACAGCAAGGTTTGTTCTGACTCTACACTAGTGAGTTAATAAGCTATTAGAAAGAGGGGGAAAAAAAAGAAAAAGAAAAAGAAAAAAGAGGCTCTCAAAGGCCTATTAGGGCTCTGAGGAGAAGAATGGTCATGAAGCTGTGGCAGCAAAATTAGGTGGTTTAGGGGATAAATTTTACTTAAGAGTTCAGGCTGAGTCCTTGGGAAGCAATACAAGTAAAGCCACTCAACATAATTTTCAGGATTGAAGCAAGCAAATGACCCAGAAACAACTCATACAATACACTCAAATCTTGAGAGTATTACATAACATAGCAAAAAATGCCACGTGATAAAGTGTTTAAAACTCGAAATCAATTACCATATTCACTGGCTTGAGGTAAGGATTCCAAAATGGATAATTCAAGCTTGCTTAAAAATAAAATGGATCCAATACATGAAATAGAACGGCTGGAGCATAAGATAGTAAAGAAAGCAAAATCGTTAATCCTAAATCAAACAAGTGATCCTAGATCAACCAGGGATGGAAATCAAAGAAACTAAGAATGGAGGATGTACTCCAGGTCCCTATGTTTTCAGACAAGTGATCTCAGAGCGAAAGCAACGGAATCAGTGAATCCTGGCTTGTAAATTGTAAGTTCCAAACCTAAAGATAAGTGACTGGACCCATACGCAAGGCCAATACCTCAAGTGATCCACACCATTAGAAAAAGTAATGTCCACCATAGTTGAACTTGAACAAGTGGAAAAAACACACAACAATTAAAATCAAATCAAACAATCAAAAGGCAAGCTAGAAAAACTTTTCATGTTATCTACAATGATAAAAACATGTCAAAGTCTAATTAAGTCAACATTTCAAATCTTCCAAGCATTTTTTTCTTGAGGGGTTTCAGGTATCTTCAACCATAAACAAAACTATACAAAACGTCAATAGCTGACATTTCATCTTGTTGTTTCTCAAGTGAAGTGCACCCTTGATGAAGCAAAACATTGAAAGCCCCCTTAGAGCAGATATAATCAAATGACCAAGATAAAGTGAACCTTTTTTTTGTTGTCAACTAACCTTCTTGACAGAACTTTTGCTATGTGCATTAATGGAAAGACAATCTTGTTTGGAGGATTCAAAATATCTGACCCATTTCTGCAAAATCCAAAAATTTGAATGAATTCCAAAATCAACACAATCTAAAACTGCATATCCCATTTACCGGACTCAGAAAACAATAACTGCAGACAATTGGCAGGAGACTCAAACAACACTAACTTAATAAAGCAAAGTAAACAAGCATTACAGGCAATATGTTGGGATTAGCCAAGTCCTTCTTGTTGAGAGCAATTACACGCCTTTTTCCAGAAAGAAGCGGCTGAAGGTCCTCATTTTTTGAGGATAATGGTATCTGTTATCACACCAACCACAAATTTAGCAACCAAAAACCACGAAAATCAAAACAATTCAAATTGAGAGAGAGAGAAAGAGAGAACGAACACGAGCATCGCGAACTTCAATGACGAAATCGGCGAGCTTGAGACGGTCACGAATGGCGCGAGTAGCAGCAGCCATGTGGCCGGGAAACCAGTTGATTACACCTCCACCTTTGTTAAACCCCATCTCTCCTAAACCCTTCTTAACCGCGTCCTTCAACCCCGCCATCTCAATTGATGTCAGAGAGAGAGAGAGAGAGAGAGAGAGAGAGATTGATTTGTGTCTGGAGGCTTAACAATGGCAGAAAGCCCCTTCTCCAGTGAGGAGAAGCAGCAGTGAAGTACAAGAAGAGTGGGAAAAGTTAAAAAAGCATTGATTTGGGCTGGGCTTCTCAATCAATGTTGATGGTAGACTTCAGAAGTTCAGCCCTAACGGATAAATTAAGTCAAAGCCCAATAAGAAATGGGATGCCCTTTTATCCGGATTTTTGACCCCACCACCCTGTGCAACATATAATTGACTTTAGTAATAGGATTATGACTGAGTTTAGGCCTTAAGATTGTAATCTAGGCTTGATTTAGCTTGTGTATACTGCTAGTTTAGTACTAGTTTTGTTTTTTTCCTTTTATATGTTGTAAGGATAAAATAAATGGTTGTACTTGTCCTATAAAAGGCCCCCTTTGTTGTTGTAAGATAGAATATGATGAATGAAATCATAATCTGTTTTGCTGCAAACGCTCTAATCAATTTTATATCAATTTGCTTATTTTCATTCCTCAACAGAAATTCTAGAAAAATTGACTTGAGAACAACAAAATGAGGGATCCCTAGGTGGCACATATAAAATGGCATCCAGTAAATGATAAACTTAAGAATATATGATACGAAAATAGTTACATATAAATGCATGCACCTCGTTTACCTTGGGAATTTTGGACCCAGGAAGCCCATACTAGCATCCTTCTTGCTGTTGGGGAAGTTGTGGGGGGTGGACCACCATACCCTCCTTCGACAAAAAGGTCGGTTTCCTAGAGTTTGTGTCAATATCGATGTCACTGGTGCTCTACGTGGTACTCTTAAGATCCCTACCCCTAGTTGGGAATTGCATATTCCCTGGATCCATGAGGGTCTCCACGAAGGTTGTGCACTTTGTGAAAGTCCCACTCATACTACTGAAAGCTGCCCTAGCGTCCCCTCCATCCGAAAGGTTGAGATCATGATTTGAGAAATTTCAAGCTGATAATCTTGCCGACCACAAGTCCTCTCAAGAGGCCTCTTCTAGTGTGACCCAGGAGTCTAAGGAGAAGTGGATTAGAGTCTCCCCCAAAAAAAGAGGGAGACTCTGCTCCACCTCTCGATGCACCTGCCCGGCCTGCTAGTGGAGGTATTAGAATCTCATAACCTCAGTCCACCCAGTAGACTACCCCTCCTCCTAACCCTTCTGATGGCCCAACCCAGCTTAAAGACAAAGGAAAGGTCATATTGGTTCCTGATGGTCCTAGCTAGGATGTTTCTGACACTAATGGACCAATTCTTGAGGGCATTCCAGTTGTGAACCTTGCTTTAGTCCATCCCACCCTTTCCCACATGAGATCCCCCCCCCCAGCCCCCCAAACACCATCTCTAACTTCTTTAGCACTACTACTCTGGCAGCTACTCAAGTTGTGAGTCCCGCTTGCCCTCCTAACCAAGAGGAAGAAACAACTCTGAAGGCTATGAACATGCCATGGATTATGAGGAAGAAGGGAATGATATGTTCCTTGAGCTGGAGGATCTTAATGATTCTGTGATTTCCACTGACTCTGCCAAGAAAAGGAAGATTAAGGAGGGGAATGAGTGCTCCTCTCACTCATTTAACTAATCTCCATGATGATAGTCATCCTGCTTCTTTTGGGGGTCTGGGATGATGCTCATTAGTGTTTGATGTCTTGGTTTTTAGCTGTTGGTTGTTGCACTTTTGCCATAGCTGTATATTGTGTGTACAATTTTTTGGTGGTAGTTGAGCATACTATTGTCACTAGTTGCTCTCTAGGGTTATTCTTCCAGGTTACAAGTCAGGTACTGCTGTGTGTAGGCTGTTATGCCAGTGTAATTTACCTGTTTTATTGTTAATGAATTCTTTCTTTATCTTTACTATGGTTTGGATTTGGTTTTCAACCACTTTTGGTTTTGTCATTGCTTGCCAACCCCTCTTAGGGTGGAGGTAGCACAGGAGGTGTATGCCTTTCTTTTGAAAAAGCACACCCTGCTGGTCAAGTTCTGGCTACCATAATTTCTTAAAGGCTAATGGGTATCCTTTTTTGCTACCAGGCGACTAGAGGTCTATACATCTGACCCATTATGCAATATAGTCCAAGATTATAATAGCATTCTGTTGTTATTACTTGAGACTATGACATTATTTCTGAATTATTTATTTTTGAGTCCCTCACTGCCTCAATTTTTTAATGTCAAAATGGCTCTACCATTGTGTATCATTACTTTGGAAGAACTTCTTTGGCTGGTGGTGCTATTCGCTTTGTGGAAAGACCAACCTTTTGTTGCTTGATGTTTACGGGAGGTGTGAATTGCACTACTGGTGTCATTTGTGCAATCCCGTGTAACTCTATGCCTGTGTTCTTTAGACTAGGTTCATTTATTCCCAGGTACCTTTGCCTTTATTCTAATCAAGTTGTTTTTATGCATTTTCTGGGAATTTTTTTGTTGTTGAATTTTGACAGACTTAGAACCAGGCCCCCAAGACCATTTGAACTGTACTTTCCCTGGAATCATGTCGAGGTTGTTACTAACATTTTCAAGTTATTGCTTGAGTTTTTTAAACTGGGTGTTAGCTACATGTTTTTTGTGGATCTGCGTTTGCTCGAGTACAACGAAGCACATGGACTACTCAACAGATTTTGTTCATTGGAAGATGGTTACTACTGTTTGTAATGTGTCATTAGTTTTAGACCCTGTTCATTGTATTTCAAACTGTCTCCTTCTCCTTCTCCTACTAGATGGCATGCATATTTTAACTGTTAAATTTGTGCTGGAGAGAGGAAAAAAGCAACTCTGCTTGTTACCCAATGCCATTTTTCTGACCCATTTTTTAGATCATCAAACACACATTACGCTTTCTTCTATGTCGTTCTTCATATTCAGGGGTGCTAGGCTCGTATTCTTTAGTGAACAATGCTAGCATGCAAAGTTTGGACGATAGTCTTATAGTGATCAGTCATTTCTCATCAATCTTGAGCTTAAGGCACCTTCTAATGTACCCATTTTTATTGATTTCCATATTAGCCGAGCCTTTATTTGAACTGGTTGCTATTGGGCATGGTTGACAATACGCATTTTAGCACTCTCTAAGTCTCCTGAATCTATCTGGAAACATGTGCCATCAACCAAACTGATTTAATAAAAGTCAAGATTTGGAATGTACAAGGAGCAAAAAAAGCACAACTTCAATTGGAGGTTGGATTAATTTATTAACCAAACAATCAACCATGATATTTTGATCCTCACTGAAACAATGGTTAATAAACAAAATACTCAATGTATAGTCAAATCGCTAGGCTTTCATAACTATGATATCATTTTACTCAAAAACCATCTGGGAGGTATATGGTTATTATGGAATTGTTGAGGTTAACATTTTAGCAAAGGAGCCTTGAGCAATTCATTACACTGTTCATGACAAGTCCACTAGAAAAAAACGTGTACTCTCAGCAGTCTATGTGCGGGCGCAATTCCATTAAAAAAATAATTTTTGGAATCATCTCAATCAATTCAACAATATTATTGACTTACCTTGGTGTGTATTCGGAGATGTTAACGAAATGTTACATTCCTTTGAAAAAGTTATGGGCACACAACTGGATCCGTCCACGTGTCATCGACTGATCGAATTCCTTGTACGTTGTGAAGGACATGATGCTAATATATAGGGTAGAATCTATACTTGCGAAAAACTTTTGTGTGGTAATCTTATTTACAAGAAATTGAATAGAGTCATTTTTAGGGATGACTGCCTTCAAATCTTCCCTAATTATATTATGACCAATGGTCCTTTCACCTATTCTAACCATTCTTATGTTTATCTAAACACATAACCTACCCACCCCCATAGAAAGGGAGCCAACTTCTTATACCAGGACTCATGGGCCGAGTATCATGATACACACTGCCGTGTTAAACAATTAGAAAATGCATTTGTTTAATCATAAATCTTGGGGAAGAATGGTGCAAAAGGAATGGTTAACTAATGGCGATGAAAATTTCTGCTATTTCCATCAACTGATGAAAGCCAAGAAATCACAATCCACTATTGTCAAAATCAAAGATGTATCGGGAATCTGGGTCGATGATGCCACCTAGATTCAGAATCTATTTGCGCCAGAATTTACCACATGCTTTAAATTAGCACATGGTGATTCTACTATTAATGCTGAACCGCCAAAGGTGTTGACTCAAGAAGATAATGATAACGTAGTAAAACCTATTAAGGACTCGAAATTAAGGATGCAGTTTTTCATATGGATAAATAAATTCAAGGCCTTAGGTTCAAATGGGTTTGGCATAGCTTTTCTCCAAGATTATTGGTATGTAATTCAAAAAGAGTTCTTTCATGCTGTAAATTCATTCTTTCTTCATGGCAAGCTTTTAAAACAAATCAACTACATGCTCATTGCTCTGATTCCGAAAATAGACAATCCAACATTGGCAGCACATAGAGTTCCATCCAATCAGTTTACGCAATACTTTTTATAAGATTATTGTCAAAATTTTGGTGAACAAAATGTGCCCATTGCTAAGGAAAACTATTGATCCAGTCCAAAGTGCTTTTGTACCACAATGTTCCATCCATGATAGTATATTATCAACACATGAGATAATGAACAAATTTAACTTAATGAAAGGGGAAAAAAAATCCTAGTTGCACTTAAACTCAACATGTAAAAAGCCTATGATAGGGTCGAGTGGAAATTCCTGTTTGAAGGCCTTAAACAAATGGATTCCATCCAAGATGGATTGCCTAGATCCAACAATGCAACACTATAGTGTCTTATTCAGCTATTGTTAACGATGAAGTGTCTTACTTCTTTACACCATCTAGGGGAATACATAAGGGTGACCCACTATCACCTTTTCTTTTCCTTATCTGCATGGAAGCACTAACACGACAACTCTGGACATAACAACAACAAAACAGTAGTGTTGCTTTCAACATTGCTCCTAGAGCGAACAAATTACCTTGCTTCATATTCGCAGATGATAGTCTACTATTTTGCAGGACAAACCTTGAATCATGCCAGAAAATTAATACGCTACTCAATTTTTTTTGGCCATAGTTCAGGCCATCTCATTAATTTTCAAAAATCTTCCCTTACTTTTTCAAGGAATTCGCCCACGCATGATCGTCACATCGTAACCTCTATCATATCATATATATATATATTAAAAGTTGGATGGAATCAATGTATGAGTGCCATGTGTCATGCCACTTAGGATGCCATGTGTAATGCAACGTAGAATTAATTAGCTACTTAAATGTCCATTTATAGTTTAACTAATGCAATGCTATTTTATTTTAAAAAATAACTTTTGGGATATCTTATATATTTATTAGTATACTATAATAAAATATTCATTACATTAATAAATTAAAAAGATGGTCCATAAAATTCTCCCATAAAAATAGATGTTATAGATATTAGAGAATTTTGACAAGAAAATAGTAAATAAATAATTATATTATGAAAACAAAAGGAATTTAAAGTGATTTAAAAGGAAAAAATAAAATAAACAATAATAACTCAAAAAAATAATAATTATGTTGTTCTAAAATGTTTACTACTTTTAAAATTGAACATTTTTATTGCTTATTTATGTTTAATTGAACTTAAAATAACAATTGACCAAACTTTTTGTATGCACTTTTCACATATCTTATGTAGTCATTAGTAAGAAGGGTCATTAGTAAGAAGATAATATAATTTTTATTAAATTAAGATAAATTAAAAAGTTGGTCCATTTATCTACTAAAACTTGCCCACAAAAGAAAAGACGTCTCATATATTAGGTAATATTCAAACAATAGTAGATAAATAATTATGATGCATATATAAAAGAAATTTACAATAATTTAATGAAAAAAGAAAAAGAAACAATGATAACTCAAAAAAATAATTATTTTCTAATGCAATATCAATTCTATATATTGAAGTGGCCAAATGTCACATAGTTGTTACTATTTAGTTAAAAAATATATTCTCCAAAAATAAAATCGTTTTAACAATGAAATACGAATGAAATAAAAAAAGTGAGTTCAAATTAAGAATGAAGAAGATGTTGTTATAACAAAAAAAAATAATCTAGCAAAATGCTCAACTTTTGATAATTAAATAATTTGACATATCGATTTATTTTTACTGTTCGAAAAGAAACTATCTATTATACTATTAATATATTGAAAAAATACTTGAATTATGTTCTTGCATCGTAAGGGTATAATCCTAGTTTTTAATATAATACACGAAGATAATCTTGGTAAGTACTTGAAATGCCCAGTTTTCATGGGCAAACAAAAAGTAGAAACTTTTTCAGAGTTAGTCAATAAGACTACTGCAAAAGTTCAAACATGGAAAGCAAAAAACATTACTAGAGCAGGTAGAGTAGCCTTAATTCAGACGGATTTAGAATCCATGTCAGCACTTATGATGCAGTGCTTCCAGCTTTTTAGTTCTACAAGAAAGAAAATTGACAACACAAGTCGAGATTTCATCTGGAAGAAATCAGACATAGACAAAGGACTAACAATGGTCTCCTAGGATAAAATTTATAGACCGAGAAAGGCAAGTGTCTTGGCCTAAGAAAGGCGCAGGTGGTCAATAGTGCTTGTATTAGTAAGTTGACTCGAAGACTTTTTAACGAACAAAGCCTTTAGACAGAACAAATGGTAGCCAAATATCCCATCAATGAACATTTTTTTACTGTCGAGCCTAGACAATTGAACTCTTGGGTATGAAAATATATTCTAAAAAATCAACAACAATTTCGTAAAGGGATACGTTGGAAAGTTGGAGATGGAACACTTATTAATTTTTGGCTAGATGTTTGGTGCAACAATGATAGTCTTGTTAATCTGATGGGATTACACGACACATCTAATATCGACACCTTACTCAGAGTCTCGCAAGTTATCTCGGCCAACAAAGAATGTGGGATCATCACATTAAAAAGTTTAGTTAATGATTCCTGCCTTCAAAAAATATTAGCAACACCTATTCCACTCAACCCTTTTTCTGACTCTACTTGTTAGGGTCTCTCTGGAAGTGAAGAATTCTCCACTAAATCAGCCACTTAGGCTGCTCATGGTATGGATGTTTAAAAATCTGATCAAACACGGGAATTTAATTGGATATGAAAATTAGACATTATGCATAAATTACAAATTTTCTGTGGCAGTTATATCATGCATCCCTCCCTACTAGGAAAAATCTCCTCTTTAGAGGATTGGATATTAGCCCACTTTGCCCCCACTGTAGTGAAAAATTGAGGATGTAGAACATCTCTCTCTAGGATGTCATAGTACTCAATTAATTTGGCAAACAGCAAGCACCCATAATTGGGTTGATATCAATCTGCCATACAATCCCCAACCAACAGTAGAAGGCTGGTTAGCTCGTCTCAAACATTCTCATCCATCCATTAAAGTGGATAGAATTGTAGCACTCCTATGGAGTATTTGGAAAACAAGGAATAATAAGATATTTCGTAATGCAATATCTAATCCGGTTATTACACTACTAAGAGCAAAACAAACAAGCACAGAATGATGCATAAGACATAAATTCACACAAACACTCTTCTCATCCAACCCACACCCACCAGCCGCTAGTCAAAAGAAGACTCAGTGGATAGCATGGAAGAAACCACAAGGAGAATTCGTCAAACTCAATTTTGATGTATCTGGAAACTCTCTAGAAGCAGCAGGAGGATTCATCATTTGCGATTGGAACGACAAATTCATACAAGCAGCATCATTCAATCTAAGAGCAGTATTGGTTTTGGTAGCAAAAATAACAGTCATGCGCAATGGAATCAAAGCAACAATCTAAGTTGGGTTTACTGATATTCATATCGAAGATGACAATCAAATCCTCACTCAAGTAGTACAAGGAGCCATTCAAACACCATGAGAAATTCAAGTGTTATTACAAGACATTACTACTTATTTGCATAGCTATAACAATGTTATTATTGATGACATTTATAGGCAAGGTAACAATTCAACCAACTGACCGGCTGAATGTGGTCTTTCTCTTCATTCCACAAGTATATGAAATGTGGTCCCACATTGAGACCTTAGTCGTATCCTCTATGAGGATAATTTAGTAAGAATCTTGAGATAAGGGCTTCTTAATTTGTACTACTTACCTTTCTTTAAAAAAAAATCAAAAAGGTCCTATTTTGTGGCATCTCAAATCTTACTTATTTCCCATTTGCTTGTTCCTCAAGCTTTACTTAAAGTGTAGAATATTTTCAATTGAATATATTACACGACATCAAATCAACATCTGTATACGTAGTTAGAACTCACCTCAACTCATCCTTTAGCCATGCATAAAGGTCAAGAACTGTCACAATGCTAAGGCTACTCTCTAGTTCCTCATAAAACAAGTTTAAATATTTTTAGTTGCATTTTCATTTTCTCTTTTCTCAATACCTATGAGCAGTCTCCTCTAAGTCCATTACTAAATAACCAAGAAGGGATTGGAACAACTCACAAGAAATGTGAATACATGACAGAATTCAAACTTCTTCTCCTTACAACCCCCACATGAAAAATATAATATCAATTAAATTTGAACTTAGAAAATCCTAATTAGGGCAATGGTTAACAAAACCATACAAAATCATTTGTGATTCCAAAACCAAGAAGATGTCCCTTGGTCTTGGCATTTAATTTAAATTCAGCCAAGATGACTGTTGCTTAATGAATAATGACTAACCTTACACGTAGGGAGACTGAATGCAACTGCAAGGATAGCATTTTTGTTTTGAAAACGACGAATTCAAGATTGTGTTTGCCATGTGCTTCGATCCCTTTTCAAATGCAAAGTGACTTATTGCCTATTAATCTACTTTAACTAAATCTCTTGGCAGTGTTATTATTCTTCTCTTTTAGGAAATAAGACAACTACCAACAGCCAATTTGTTTCGTCGGCTTCTTGAGATTACTGCAAACTAGTAAAATTAAGGCAAATTTGATTACCAGATTTGGGTGATACGAGAGCAAATTAAGGCTCCGTTTGATCCTTAGAAAATTTGGTAGAAAGAAAAGTTGAAGGAAAAAAAATGTGAAAGAAAAAAAGTCGGGAGAAAATGAGTTTTTCTCTCTTGTTTGGATCAAGGAAAAAATGCAAGAATTTGGATGAGAAATTTGAATGTTGATCAACTACTTAAATCATTTTGATGATATCTAAATAATACAAGGTTGGAGAAGGATGAAAATTTTCCTCAAACCTTCCTTACAATTTTATGAGAAAAATTTTATCACTTGTTTCTAACAGTTTTTCCACCAAACTTTCCTCCGTACTTTTTTCTTTGTGATTTTCTCTAAACCAAACAAATAAAAAAAAGTAACTTTCCTAAATTTTTTTCTTTCCACCAAATTTTTCAAGGTCCAAACACCTAAAAGCTTATATATATATGATAAAATAATTTTATTTTAACTGTGGACTAAATTGATGAAGTATAAATTATCAGAAAGACTGTCAAAATTATCATTGAGATGATGTCTTTGTCCGGAGTTATTTAAAAATCATTGGTGAATAACACCCCTAGGGAATGTAATACTGCACAACTAGGCATTGTTTATTGAGGATGCATGGTGTGCACATGTTCAAAATGGAGGCGTAGCTACAATATAACAAAAGAAGCTATTATATATCCTTTGATACAGTGCACTTGCATTAAGTGCCTGCATCAAGCGTAGCAAGAGACAATAATGTGACTTCTATTTAGTTAAGACAATAGATTTTGTCGTTCAAAGTATGGATTTTCTTTTTTCAAAAAGACTTTAAAAGCTTGGATCGAATTATGCCTAGCCATTACATTCTTTAGCCAAATGAGATTCATCGCTAGTTGCTAGTTCGTGTATTTTGGCAGAACTTTCAAACTTTTCAAGATATTTTCGGTTCAACGGTTAAGATTAATAGTAAGCAATAAGGGGTATAAAAAATCTTATAATGAGCAGCAAAGAGTGATTAGGAATGGCAAAGGACGGTCAAGAATAAGGAGTTGTAAATTCATATGTAAAGTAGCAGTAAGTAGCATCTCCCAAAAAAAAAAAAGGTAGCAGCAAGCAGTAATAAGAAACAACAAGAGGTAGTTATAAGCAGTAAAAAATGGTGAGTATCTAAACAGTAAATAACATTGAGGATCGAGTGATAAGAAAAGTTGTAAGCAATATACATATACATGCAGAAATAAATAGGCAATATCATTCTCATTTGACATGCAGACATATTTGAATGGTTATAGATAGCAAGTCCTTGTACTTGATTTATTATATGTAAGCTACGCTGCCCTATTTTTAACAGTAGTCATAAGAAAATGCATTGTCAAAGACACCGTCTCTCTCACCGAGAACTTTTAACAATAAGCACAATTCACACAGTCAATCCAATTTATACGCACACATATGTGTATGTGTGTATATATATGTGTGTGTGCGCGTGCGCACCCACATTATATTTGTCAGAAAAGTTTGAGACAGATAGCTTTTCGTGCTTCTCTCCAGACTTTGCTCGTTGCATGTGTTGAACTAGGCAAAGCTGACCTCCACGGGGGGAAAAAAAATTAAAATAAAACAAGCACCTTCTCATTTCCCAGCAGGAGAATACTTTATGTGAAAACATACGTTTAGCTTTTTCAGCCACAAACCCCCTCCCCCCCCCCCCCCCAAAAAAAAAGAAGCTTTGTTCATAAACAGTGTCCTTGAAAAAACTAAGGGAATAGGTGATTGCTTATGATTCATTAGCTAGCTAGCAAGCTCCAGAGGATTAATGATTTCAAGATTCCCAACTTAACCAATCGTGAAGAAAATTCTAACCTCTCTCTTAGCTTTTAGTTAGTCTGTAGCTGTACAATCCTCTATTATAAAACTTAGCACCATCTTTATGAAATTCCTCCTTGGAATACAGATCAATGGAACTCATGCATGGAAACAAAGGGGCTACTGTCGGTCTGTTTTGCTGCTTGTGAGCTTGAGTTTCACTTAAAAGCATTTTTCTTTTCTTTTATAGGGTTGTTGTTATTGTGGTCTTTTTAAAGAGAAAATCAAAGTAATATGTTAGCTTTCTTCTTCTAGGGTGATTCTACTAATCACATCGGACTAAGATAGTACCTCGTAACAAAAGCTTATCCATTGATTCAATCTCCTACTTTTGATGCTTATGTGATAAAAATAACCCGCACTTCACAAAAACATTATTAATCATAAGTGACAAGGACCAAATGGCAAAACTTAACTGATTTACTTACGACATAATTTGATCTATTGTTCATCGGACTTTAAGATTATATTGACCTTCGTCCTTATAGGTGTGTGTTTTTTATACATCAATTAAACTATCTGCAGAATTGATAAAAACTATAGATGAGTTATCTTCCTTATAAGGGAAAAAATAGACTAATGAAAAACATGGATAGTGTTTTTGAAATCATTTGCAGTAAGAGTCATCTAGTGGTATTGTTGGTTTATCCTAATAAAACTTTCTCCCTATGTAAGTTATGGTTTTGCCTTTCTAGTGAGAGTTAGAGTTCCCCTCCTTTTTGTAAGAGTTAACTTTCCCTTTTCAGGGTTTTATTTCTCACATTTTGTGCGAGTTATTTCTCTTATCTATTTATGCAAGTTTTATTAGGGCAGTTGATTTAATTAGAGATTCTTTTTTGGGTTTATCAGTTTATTTCATTGAATTTGATTAAGAATGATTCAACATTAATGGAAGCTCATATGGATCAATCAAGATAATGTTTTTTTTCCAGTTGGATCTATTATATCACACATATACATGTTCTATAAATATATACAATAGTCATTCACGTTTGGAAAAGACAAACTGAAGTTAAAGAATGTAGTTTTTGACCAGATTGAAGCTGCAAGTATAGAGTTGGTCAGAAATATTTTTGCCATTAACTTTGTCGAAATAGATGTGTGTTTGATATTTTAGATTTATTCTTGTCATAAAATTATTAATGTGGATATTGTATTACTTTTCATGAATGAACTTTCCTTCTCTATTATGAAAAAAAGATTAAAATTGCTTCCAATCTGAATAAACTGAATTTATTATGAAAAAAGATTAAAATTGCTTCCAATCTGAATAAACTGAATTTTTAGATAGAATTTTAAATCTAATCAAATTTTTTTTTTCCCCACATTCTCAGCAATAATTGATTAGACTCTCAAAGATGGACGGACATGTATATATCTAGATAATCAAATCGATTGTGTTGAGAATTGAAGATATTTTGTTGGACAGGATATGATTGTTTCATCCTTTTGACTTTAGCATGTTAATTGTTATTTCTTTGGGTGCTTAGGACCCCCAATTGTTGTCGAGTCCTCGAGCGCATCTTTAAACAAAAACTCATGACAAAATTAGAAATACGAAAATCACAATAGCATTAGAGAAAATTAGGGTAACGGATCGGTTTGGATTGATTCATTTAATAAACGGGTCAATTTCGTATCAGCTTTGTAAATAACTTAGATTTATTCAAAATTGAAAAGTAACATGTTTTCCAGCTAAACAGCCAAATCGTGCCAACTTTGGGTCAAAATCGGTTCGGTTTGTCAGGTTTGAGTTTCTCTCATTAACTTCGGGTCAGATTCGGGTCGAATTATCGTGTCAGATCAGACTTTTTCAACTCTAGAATATATTGCAAAAAGAATGGAACTGTACATATATAAAAACTAACCCCCAAAAAAAAGGAAATAAAATGCGAGTAATGATTTGGAGGAATGAGAAGGTGGCATGCATGCGCATGCACTCAAAAGGCATGAAAGATGATGCACTATTTAGCCACGTTAAACAACCCCAAGTATACACTTAGATAATCAAAAATCACGACTACAACTCTATAAAGTTGAAAGCTTTTATTAACGAAGAGTTTATCTTAATCGGGTGAAATTTGCTCATAGAAATTTAAGATTCAATGTCACATTAATTCTTGCTATCTCAAAATAACTTAACATGAGATTATTTCAATTAAGAACTTTCATTTGCTCAATAAAAGTTAAACTTATTTTAAAACCTATAAAAACACACCCAATACCTATTTTAAAAACTTCCGGAAAAAAAAATATGAATAAGAGAGTATAAAATAGAGGCCAAAACAAACAACAAAGAGATCAGTATATATACAACCTTTATTACAAAACTGGAGTTTCTGAAGAATTTCGAAATGTCAAAGAGCTCTTAATTTAATTTCAAATATAATTCAAACCTTGCAATACAAGTGCATGTTCACTTTTCAATTAAGATTTTCCCCTCCAAATCTCCATGTATTAACTCTCATTTCTCATCACTAATCTGTTTAACAAATTAGTTAAAACTTTAAATTAAAAAAAAAAAAGAAAATTACAACCCACAAAATTAAAATGTGAAGAAATCCCCACAACTGTCAACCAATCATTTGCCACATTTTGCATGTTGTGCCTAATCATTGCGCTTAACACTTCCGCTTCTTTTCCTTGGTGTTCTTTCTTCCCCGGCCCTGTAGTGGGGTCAAATTGATCCTAATGACGTTTATAACCTTAGAAAGAAAATACTGAGTTCAGGGCCACCATTACCATCAGGGTTCAACATGTAAAACGCCTCCGAGTCACGGCTACCCACGACTCGCTCAAACTTGGCTCTCATATACAGCAACTCGCCTTCCGACTCGGACACCGACTCAGCCCGGTCTCTAACCAACGGGATCACCCCCGCCCCAACCGAAACAGTTTGGACCGTGCTGAGCACGTGCCAGTCAAACTCGGTGCACGCGCGTGAGTTCGCATACCCGCACTTCCTCCCGTTGCAGTACATAATCCACACGCGCTCCTGGAGCATCCTCGCCGGCGCGTGCTGCTCACGCGCTCCCGTGGTACACTCGAGGGCGATCCGGACCAGCCCGGAGGACATCTCGCTAACGAGGGCGGAGGTGGAGATAGCGAGTTCGATGAGGAGGACGGGCTCTGCCTGGGGCCCGTCCTGGACTGCCAATGTCACGTGACCCTTCCGATGGCCGAACAGCGTGCCGGTCACCTTCCTGGCGGGCGAGGAGGAGAGAGAAAAGATTTTATTGGGGATCGCCAGCCACCGGCACGTGGGGACCACCGAGAGGGACGCAGGGAAGGAGAACACGTGGAGGAAGGAGCGGAGAGCAGCGGAGAGAGTCAAGCGCGCCTTGTTCACGGTCGAGAGGGAGAGCGAGCCGTTGGTGGTGGTGTAGTTGTCATTATCCCTCCTAGCCAGGGGCTTTTCTGAGAATTCACTTGGTGGGTGAGAGGAGAACGTGCAAGAGGAGGAAGAACGAGTGAAATTTGAAGAATAAGAGATCATGAGCTTGTTTGTCTTCTTTGAGCTACTTGGGATGCTGCTGGTGCTTCTTCTAAGCGGGGATGGTCTCTCTTGCTTCATGATATTTGCCCTTTTAGAGAGAGAAAAATGAAAAAGAGAGAGAGAGAGAGAGAGAGAGTAGTAGAAGAGAATCACAACCTGTGCTATCTCGGTTGAGGTGGTCCAATATATGTATGTATGTGGGAAGGGTTGATGATAGATGATCATGATCACAGCTTTTGGAATATATTATTTACATGCACTAGATGATGGTTGATAATTGAGTTACATATTCCATTTAATTAATTTGGATTTAATTAACATTTCTAAAAAATTATGTATCCTATGTTGTGCAACCCCTATATTGCCATGAAACATACTCCTACATTTATCTCACTTAGCCATAGTTTAATCAAAAATTATGATTTATTGTAGTGAATCATATTTATATATTTTTTTTGATTAATTACAATGACAACAACTTCAAATATAAGTCTTGCTTTAGTTGGATTTAAAAACAACCAATTCCAAAAAAAGAATGAGCAACATTACTGTGTGAATATATTTAAAATCAAGACTCTCAATTACCGTAAATACGCTTACTTATCAACTTAATTGTGTATAACCACGCAAGCCTTACTAGTTCATAAACTGTTTAAAAATAATGGGTAAAAATACTCCCATAATTAATTACTTTGTGGTGTTTGACAAACTGATGATTATTGAGCACACAGCATAGAAATAATTGGATCAAATACAACATATATTGAAGATTTGAAGTCCCCTCATCATATTATCTGCAAAAAGATGATAGACACAGGGTTGGGGGGGGGGGGGGAGTGTCTTGTCTGGGTATTAACTCAACTAATTAGAGCTTTCATCCAAACACATTAAGTTTCAGCAATTTTAGAAGCTTAGTTTGGTGTTCTAATTAATTTAATGGTAAGTGTATCAATTTTTTTTTTTTTCAGTCGATGATCTATGTTGTTGTTTAAGTGATGTACCCATTTGAATATGAAACTTATTATCATCCAATTTTTAATTAATAAATTCATCCTTTATGTTAAAAAAAAAATTATTTTGACAATAATAAAAATAGTGCTTTAAAGAAAAGGAATTTAAACTAAATTAGATCTTATCGTAGTGTTTTTACTTTTTATACATAATTGATAACCTATGACAATAGGCAGAGTTTTTACCCCTCTACGAAATATTTCTTATAAATAACAATACTATCTATGAAAGAAACAAACCCTTAAACAAATTAAATCACAAGTATTATTGACACCGTAAAACATACTATTAAAATTTTCAATAGCTATAGATATATTATGATTACTGCTAGAATCTATTTCTAATGACCTAACATAACATATAGTTTTCCTAATGCAAACTTGTGACCTATACAATAATGAACGTCCAACCCAAGTGGAGTTGAATATTGTTCTAAGTAATAGAATTTAATTAAATCAGTCCATGGACGGTTCCAAACCCATTGTGCCCTTGACATCATCAGATCACAACTATTACACATTGGTGACCTAACATTAGCAAGCTCAATTATGTAAGTTCTTTATGAAAATGCACATTACGTCCTATGTGTAGTATAGTATTAACGTTACGCATGCATATATGTATGCATGGCATCTTCATCGATTTGTCAACACTTGGAAATTGGGATAATATCATATCATATCCTGTGATGAATCTCACAATTTGTCTTCATGTAGATATGTTCAGCTAGAAAAAAGAAGTTGGGCCCAAAAAAAAAAAAATGGAAGGATGGGAAGGATTTAGAAGAATTTGGATAGAGTTAGAAGGAGTTGAAAGAAATTGCAAAAAGTTGGAAGAAATTGGAATAAATTAAACTAGAAGGAGTTAAAAAAAAAAAAGTTAGAAAATGTAATTAAGAAAAAAATTATGAAAATGGAAGAAACTGAAAAGAGTTTGAAGGAAATTGTTAGATTTACTCACACAAGGATACAAGAGGGGGGACAAATTATGTCTACCAGTTTTTTTTCGGTTTTTTTAAAACACTCGTCAGAACTGTTTGAAACGCATATTTGCAGTAAAGCAGAAACAAGTATAATTGTGGAAATAATAAAGGAGACACAATATTTTTACGTGAAAAACCACCTCTGGCCCAACTGAGGTGTAAAAACCACGACCTACCACTGGAGGATTTCAGCAACACTTTCACTAAACGGGCCGAATTCGTTACATATGTAACACACGTAACTAGTCTACCTCGAGACCCTAGTTACACGGACACCACGTTGAACATCTCCTAAGAGATCACGTCCAATGACTTGGACAACACGTCCAACGTCTCCTAAGACTTGGACAATTTCTTGATTCAATGATGAAAAAATAAAATAGCAAGACACCTTACTTGAATGCTTCTAGACAAGTTGAATGTAAGGTACAATACAATCCCTATATGCCAATACGAAAGACTCGATTTAGCACTCTCTTTGAAGGTTTTCTCTCAGAAAATTCAGACTCACAAAGATAATTTTAAACCCTTGGAAAACCTTGAGAAAAACAAGAGAAGGAGGAGACTTAAATAGTGTGGTGCATATGACGCACGAGTAAGGCAAAGAGAATTCCACGCCCACTTAGCAACTTAGCAGCCAAGCTCCTCACAATTTCTCCACTTGATATTCTTCCCTTAAAAGATAGGATAAAATCTTTCAAGGATCTTTCAGGGGCTCAATAAGAGGCATTGTGCGTGCCAGTAGAAAACAATTTCTATATTTTAAAGTCTTCCCTTTTTTAAGCGAGATGAGGATCCCTGTCTCAGGTAACTCGGTTTTCCTGCAGGAAAAGACGTAACTTCTATGTGGACTTGAACCCTCACGATTTTTAAAGTTGACGGATTTTCCTGCCATTGTGATCGTTGGAGGAAGGGAGTTTCGAAGGTAATCGGGCATGATTCCTCCGTTCTCGCAGGGATCTTGAACCCCAAAAGCTCCACTCGGCTTTTGAGTGCTTGTTTCCATCAAAAGTATTTTTTTAAGGGAAGAAACCTTTTTAGATTCTACAGAAAAATCTCTCAATATTATCTTTAAAGAGAAAATCTTTTTAGACCTAACTGACCCAGGGAAATTAATCATAATTATTTTCAAGAAAATCGTCAGTAAAAAAAATCATTCTAAAATCTTAAAATTCGTTTTTTGTCTTTGATGTCAAAACACCGAGACCTGACTTCTCAGAACTGTTCTGAGGCAGTGTTCTGAAGTACTTAAAAACATTTCAAAGTAAACGCTAAGTAAAGACCTTCTAATTGACATATTAATAAGAATCTAAAAAATAAAACCAATACTAAGCCTAAGACTCTTTTTATCAGCTGAACTCCTTGGATATGATTCTAATGTTCCATGCTCTGTGCTCAGAACTGTTCTGAGGCAATATTCTTAGACTTTTGTTATCATCTGGGCTCCTTGTTCATGTATCGACTTTGATGCTCCACGCTCATTCGAACAGCTCCAAGTATTTTTGGATCTTATCTCAACACACAACTCAAGCACAGCATATTGGCTGGTCTATTTAGATTGTTATCATCAAAACCTTACATATTAATTGGGTCAACAATTTCTCCTTTTTGATGATGGCAAACCAAATGACCGTAAGTCATCAAGGATAATTAATAGTGAGACAGGGAAAAAATATATTAGTGCCAAAACAGTTATCCACCCTCACACTAGAGAGAAAAACAAGAGTTAAGAAGTCAACTTAAATTAGGCAAACCAATCGAAACAAGGTCATACTCATCTTCCCCCTTTTGACATTATCGAAAAGGGTGAGGAGACCGAAAACGGAAATCCAGTGTGGATGAAATTACCACCAAAGTGGTAATGCGGAAAGTAACAGTGATACACTCAAGTATATGGTACAGTAATGATATTGGCCATCCGAATCACGCACAAACAAATAACACATGCAACAAGCAAAGTTATGGTATAAATGCATTAACCATCCAAAAACAGTCATAAACCATTAGTAGTCACATACATAACCAAGTGTTTGAAAAACAGTGTTGGAAATAGGGAAAGGAATAGGTTTAGGTAGAGGAAGGTGGAGGAAGGAATTTGGCTGTGAGGGCAAGAAGGACACTCAGCAGATCCTCGTGACGTTTGGCATTGAGAGCCTTTTTCTCTGTAAGCGCCTGCTTTACTTTAGTTCTCTCACCCTTCAATCTAATTTGGTCCTACAATAGTGCATCAATTGTGGGAGCGCTGGATGTGGAAGCTTCACTGGGAACAGGTTCAAGTGGTGTTTGGAGCCCCTGTTCTGAAGTTGCACTACAACCTTTTGTCACTTTGAAACCACACCCAATCAACGTGTTGTTGCCAATCTCATCACTGACCTGAAAGCCTATTCTCTTATGTAAGGGAATCCCAAACTTCTCAAATACTGACGTCAGCAAGAACCCATACCCCATGTCATGATCCTTGAACGTGTTGGCAATTCTCCCAATATGGCTAATCATGATTGCGGGCAAGTTAATTTGCTCACCTCTATCCAATAAATCAGTGTAGTACATGTACATGAGATCAGCAAGGTTACGTCACTGACATCGGGAAACAATATTCTTAATTACAAACCAAAACAACAGTTAATACAATGGCATCATTTCCCCCATTCTCACAGGTCGGGACACAGTCAGATGGGGTTTTTAGGCTAGTTTCTGGGTCAATTTCAATAGCCGTTTTTCACCTAAGACGCTCTTATCCTCTTGCACATACACATCAAAACCTTCGGAGGACACCCCAAGTAACTCACCTAACTTCTTAACATCAAACTGTAGGTCATGATCATTAACTGTGCTTGTCACCACTCTATTGGTGACAACACAGTTCGCATAGAACTCAACCAAGTCTGGAACCGAACATCCTCTCTTAGTATCCGTGAACAGGTCTAACCATCCCTGAGCTTCCAACTTCTCTGAGAACACCCCTAACCCCTGTTCCTGAAAGTATGACGCCTTAACTATCTTCCCCAAAACCACAGATTTCAGAAGGAAATGCTCATATCTCTCAGCAAGTGTCATATTTTTTCTAATTTTCTTCTTCTTTGGTTCATTAGACTCTTCAACTAGTTTGAACACTTGTTCCCCCTTAATCTTGACTTAACCACAACCGGGTCATACACCACAATCTCCCAACCATAATTGGGTGTACTAAAGGTACCATATCAGGGTTCAAGTCTACTGATCTTAAGTCCAAGCTCTTCAAGAACCCAAAAATAGAGGGAGTAATCGAAAAAGAAGGTGAGGAAGGGTTTTCCATACCAATCGAGATCGTTTGTGGTGATGAAGGTGCCGGTGATGTTCCCTCAGAACTCATCCCAATTTCGCCCCTTTTTCTTGATAGTTGGTCTCGTAGTGATCTTGGGTGAAAAGTCTTGCACTTGGAGAATGCTTGACCGCCATGAGTTCTTGCCATTGTGAGGATTTGAGGATTTAAGGTGATTTGGAGTTAGGGTTTTGAACGGGTTTAAGGAAAGAGAGGGAAATCGGGTCTTTGAGAGAGAATGGTTTGCATGCAGCACATCATTACACTAGGTACGGTATAAATTATAGGTTAGGTGTAATGAAAGAGGAAATTTCGGTTTTCAACATTTTAAGAACGCCACTTGGTCAGCACATGATACAAACAGTTGTCAGGTCTATTCCTAGAGCCTGTTCTTACTGTTAAAAGTTCGGTCTCTTAAGACATTAAGGGCAATATCATTAGACATCAATGAGTGTCAGCATGTTACATTCTACACATATGCCAGTAAAAGCATAAAAATTGAATGCATCCATTGTAACAATTTATTTGGCCTAAAAACCCTTAACTAGTAAATCATTAGGGTTAAACAAGCATGCTCAAGTTCTTTTAATCATACCCAATTCAAGTCTATTCTTCTCAAACTGCTCTCTACTCAGTGCCTTGGTAAAGATGTTAGCAATTTGCTTATCAGTGGCACAAAAAAAAATTCATTCAAATTAAGCCCTTTTCAACATTGTCTCTTAAAAAATGATGACGTATGTCAATATGCAGAGTCCTTTTATGTTGACATGGGTTTTTGGCAATGTTAATTGCACTTGTGTTATCACAAAATATGGGAATGCATCCGTGTCAACAGAAAAGTCCTTGAATTGTTGCCTTATCCACAACAATTGAGACACAACAAGAAGCATCCGCTACATACTCAGCTTCTGCTGTGGATATGGCAACGGAGTGTTGTTTCTTGGTTGCCCAAGAGACCAAACAGGATCCAAGAAAATAAGCCATACCTGAGGTGCTTTTTCTATCAACCAAGGATCCAGCATAATCAGCATCTGCATACCCAATGAGATCAAAATTGCACCTTCGAGGATATCATAAAGCTAATTCCGAGGTCAATAGTTGCAAATATTTCCTCATAATCGATCCCCTCTTCTTGTTTGTAACCCTGAACCACCAACCTGACTTTGTTCTAAGTGACTATTTCGAACTCATCCAGTTTGTTCTTGAACATTCACTTGGTACCATTTATCGATCTGTCTTTAGGCTTTAGTTCAAGGTGCCAAGCCTTATTCATTTCAAACTGATGAAGCTCTTCCTGCATAGCAGTAACCCAGTCAGAATCAATATCTCCTGGGTACTTGGTGAAACAGGTTCTAGAACTGTTCTGGTGCCTGTTCCCATATTAGTTAGGGAATAATTGGGTTGAGTGGGCCGGTTCTGTTCAGGTTCAGTAATGCTTCCCCTTGACTGGTTTGCTCCCTGCCCACCTTCACCTTCAGGAGCCTTACCTTTGTCAACTATGGAGCTTTTAGTGAGCAAGAGGTCTTTTCTTACAAGACCAAGTTCAAACTCTTCATCCTTTATATCATGCTCAATCAAAGAGTTAGTCTCATCAAACAATACATGCACACTTTCTTCAACACACAAGGTTCGTTTGTTAAAGACTTTGCAGGCCTTACTATGTGAGGAGTACCCTAAGAATATGGCTTCATCACTTCTAGGGTCGAACTTTCCCAAGGATTCCTTTCCATTATTGTGCACATAGCATTTGCAACCAAACACCCTCAAGTGCGTAATATTGGGTTTTCGTCCCTTGAAAAGTTTATAAGGAGTCTTGTTAAGTATGGGTCTGATCATGTATCTATTAATAACATAACACGATGTGTTCAATGCCTCTGCCCAAAAGTTTCTAGGAAGACCACTAGCGATAAACATAGTCCTAGTTATGTCTTCTAGAGTCTGATTTTTACACTCTACTACCCCGTTCTGTTGGGGTGTTCTGGGGGCAGAAAAATTATGATCAACACCATGTTCATTACAACATTTAATGAAGCTAGAGTTTTCAAACTCTTTGCCATGATCAGACCAAGCAGTCACCAATAAGTGTCCTACTCTCTTTTCAATTTTCTTAAGAAGAATGAGAAACTTTTCAAATGATTCATCCTTCGATGTTAAGAATAGAGTCCAAGTAAAACGAGAGTAATCATCCACTATAACAAACATATATCTCTTCCCACCTCTACTTGTGATCCTCATAGGACCTCACAAATCAACATATAGTAGTTCAAGAGGTCGGGAAGTGTTAACACAGTTCTTTGACTTGAAAAAAGTCCTAACTTGTTTTCCTCTAGCACAAGCGTCGCACACCTTATCATCATTGTACTTGATGGAAGGTAGTCCGACTACTAGGTTCTTAGAAACAAATTTATTCAAAAGAGAAAGGCTTGCATGACCTAGCCTCTTATGCCAAAGTATAACATCGTCATCAAGAGCACTTAAACAAGTCAAATGATTTTGGAGAAGTGAAAGAACACAAGCTTTATACACATTATTGTATCGCTTCCCCCTCAACACAACATCACCAGATTTGATATTGGTAATCAAGCATTGATCCGAAGAGAAGCCCACATGATTACTTCTATCACATAGTTAAGACACACTTAGCAAATTATGTTATAAACTGTCTACCAAATACACATTATCAATAGAATGAGAGAGTGATTTACCTATCTTACCTACACCGATAATTTTTCCAAATTTGCCGTTTCTAAATGCCACTCTCCCTCCATCAAAGGCTGTAAGTGAGAGGAAGTTTGATTTGTCTCCCGTCATATGCCTTAAGCAACCACTATTCAAGAACCATAGTTAATTACCTCCTCTCACTTTAGCCTGCAAAACAGCTAAGTATTTGTCTTGAGAACCCAGATCCACTTGTGTCCCATTTTCTTTGACATGGAGGTTAAGTCATCTTTTCTAATCCATACTTGTTTAACATACAATGAGTTTCTCTCCATGACTCTTTTTCTCAAAGGACAAGCATAGCGATAATGACTAGTTTTTTCACAGTGAAAACATATTATATTTTCTTGAAGTCTAACATAATTTTTGTTGACTGGTCTATTCACGGGCCTATTCACAAATCCTAGTCCCCTTTTATTTCGGCTATGGTGAATATTTAGCCAATTAAGCGCTTATGAGGAACTGTTCTAGTGCCTGTTCTGCAGGAGGTCAGATTCGACCTTATGAGCATATGCTTCTGAGGAACTGTTACAGCATCTGTTCTGAACGAGGCCAGATTCGGCCTTATGCGCCTTTTCAAGCAGTTGGTTATTTTCACTTACCAAGGATTCTACCTTAAGTTTCAGGTCTAGGGACTCCCTATTCAGCCTTGTAAGATCATAGTTAAACTCTTTCTCTCTTGTGTTTATGAGGTCTTTAAGTGCATCAAGATCTTTACATAGGGCAAGGGCCTCTTCTTCTGCTTTAAGTTTTTCACATTTGAGAACTTTATTGACATATTCAAGTTCTAGTTTGTTCCGTTCAAGCATTCTAACATCTTTTTTCAATTCGGCACAAACATCTTTAAGCATGCAGTTTTCAGCAGTTATTGTCTCACACTCATTCATTATGGCAAATAATAATTTCACAAGTTTAGCTTTGCTAAGACCACGTACCGTATCCTTGAGTTGGGACAAGCTTTCGACTGATTCAAGGTCCGATTCAGACTCGCTTCTAGCTATGAGGGCTTCTACAACTTCTTCCTCTTGGGAGTCCTCTTCCTCCTCTGAAGTTTCACCCCAGGCTGCCATCATTGCCTTACCGAAACGCTTTGAGGAGCTGTTCTATTGCGGCCTCTTGCCATGGTTTCGGAACTGTTCTGACCCCTGTTCTTCCTTCTGTATGGGGCAATTCTTCTCAATGTGATCGGGTTTTCCACATCTGAAGCATCCTAAAAACTGATCATGATCTCTGTTCCGTGGCTTCCTAGTACTTCCTTTCTTGATATTACCTTCAGCCTTCTTGAAGAATTTCTTGAACTTTCGAGTCACCATGGCTATCTCTTCAAAATCCAAGTCTGAATCATCACTCTCCAAAGCTTTTAGAGCAAGGCCTCGGTCTCTCTTTGCTTCTTCCTTCACCTGGGCACTTCTCCTTAACTCATATGTCTGAAGATTCCCAATGAGCTCATCCAATATGATCTTGTTCATCTTCTTTGCTTCCTGGATGGCTACGACTTTCGTTTCCCATGACTGAGGCAAAAATCGCAGGACCTTTCTTACCAATTCTTCAGTAGTGAAGGATTTTCCTAATGATTTCAATTCGTTGGTGATGTGAGTAAAATGAATATACATATCCATTATCGTCTCTTTGTTGCTCATTTCGAACAACTCATACTTTCTCACCAGCAACTCAATCCTGAATTACTTAACTTGGTTAGTTCCTCTATGTGCCACGCGAAGAGCATTCCATATTTCTTTTACGGACTTACACTCTGAGATTCGAGTGTGTTCATCTAGTCCAAGGCCAAAGTACATCAACTTCTTAACCTTAGCGTTTTTCTCCATCTTTTTGAAATCCTCCGAGTCGAACTCCTCTGGCTTTTTAGTATCAGTCTTGCCATCTTCCGTGGTTTTCATTGGAACGTAAGGACCATTCACAATGATCATCCATAGCTCATAGTCATCAGCCTGAATGTAGTTTTCCATACGATTCTTCCACCAGTTATAGTATTATCCATTGAAGTATGGTGGTCGAGTCACAGATTGACCCTCCAGAATTCCTTGTAGAGCATTCATCTTTTTAGAATCTCTCAAGGTGTAACCTAACTATGAGAACTCTACTCTGATACCACTTGTTAGATTTACTCACACAATGACACAAGAGGAGGGTGAATTGTGTCCACCAGTTTTTTCGGTTTTCTCAAAACACTCGTCAGAACTGTTTGGAACGCGTGTTTGCAGTAAAGCAGAAACAAGTATAATTACGGAAACAGTAAAGGAAATGTAATATTTTTATGAGAAAAATCACCTCTGGCCCAACTGAGGTGTAAAAACCATGACCTACCACTGTAGGATTTCAGCAACACTTTCACTAAACAGGCCGAATTCGTTACACACGTGACACATGTAACTAGTCCACCCCGAGACCCTAGTTACACGGACACCACGTCCAACGTCTCCTAAGAGACCACGTCCAATGACTTGGACAACATGGACAATACGTCCAACGTCTCCTAAAAGATCACGTCCAACGTCTCCTAAGACTTGGACGATTTCTTGATTCAATGATGAAAAAAGAAATAGCAAGACACCTTATTTGAATGCTTCTAGACAAGCTGAATGTAAGGTACAATACAATTCCTATTATGTCAACATGAAAGACTCGATTTAGTACTCTCTTTGAAGGTTTTCTCTCAGAAAATTCAGACTCACAAAGACAATTTTAAACCCTTAGAAAACCTTGAGAAAAACTAGAGAAGGAGGAGACTTAAATAGTGTGGTGCATATGGCGCACGAGTAGGGCAACGAGAATTCCACGCCCACTTAGCAACTTAGCAGCTAAGCTCCTCACAATTTCTCCGCTTGATATTCTTCCCTTAAAAGATAGGATAAAATCTTTCAAGGATCTTTCAAAAGTATTTTTTTTAAGGGAAGAAACCTTTTTAGATTCTACAGAAAAATCTCTCAACATTATCTTTAAAGAGAAAATCTTTTTAGACCTAACTGACACAGGGAAATTTATCATAATTATTTTCAAGAAAATCGTCAGTAAAAAAAATCATTCTAAAATCTTAAAATTCGTTTTTTGTCTTTGACGTCAGAACACCGCAGACCTAACTTCTCATAACTGTTATGAGGTAGTGTTCTGAAGTACTTCAAAATATTTCAAAGCAAACGCTAAGTCAAGACCTTCTAATTGGCTTATTAACAAGAATCTAAAACATAAAACTAGTGCTAAGCTTAAGATCTTGTTATCAGCTGAAGTCCTTGGATATGATTTTGATGTTCCATGCTCTGTGCTCAGAACTGTTCTGAGGCAATGTTCTCCGACTTTTGTTATCATTTGGGCTCCTTGTACATGTATTGACTTTGATACTCCACGCTCATTCGAATCGCTCCAAGTATTTTCGGATTCTGTCTCAACACACAGCTCAAGCACAGTAATTGGCTGGTCTATTTGGATTTTTATCATCAAAACCTTATACATTAATTGGGTCAACAGAAATTAAAGCAAGTAGACTGAGTTAGAAAGAATTAGAAGGGTTTAGAAGGAGTTGAATAGGAAACTTTCAGCGGAAAATAATAATAGGCAATTATTGGACTTGTGTATTGATTTAGAGTAGTGTTAAAAAGACTATCATAACTCCTTCAAGACACTTTAAATTGAGAAAACATATTGAAGAGCACCAAGCAATCAAGAACAGAGGATGTAAAATAGAAGAAGAGGAAAGGAGAGAAAAAGAACTAACTCACTAGATATTATGAGAAAAATCTAAACGTTCCCAATGGGCCCCCTCAAATTGGTGGGTGATTTAACCCCCAATTTGCCAAGAAAGAGATGGTGTGAAGGACCATATAAGGGTTTGGTGAGTACATCAGCTAATTGCTGTTGAGTAGAAACATGAGCAAGACTGATCAGACCCTCCATGAGTTTTTCTCGGACAAAATGGCAGTCCAATTCTATGTGCTTCGTCCTTAATGGAAGACGGGGTTCTTGGCAATGTATATGGCTGCTTGGTTGTCGTACTTGACAGGTATAGGTGTGACGGAGTCGACTATGGGCTCGGATAGTAGCCGACTGAGCCAAGCCAATTTAGCTACTAGCTAGCCTCCTTAAACTTCTATATTCAGCCTCTCTGCAGATGAAAGAGAAATAGTCCCCTGTTTCTTTGATTTCCATGAAATGAGGCTCTTCATGAATAAGACCACATAAACCACTTACTGACTTCCTTGTGTGAGAGCAAGAGGCCCAATTTGAATCACAATAGGCCTCAAGAGTGAAATCTGCATTTTTATATAAGAAAATACCCAATTCTAGTTGCCCTTTGATGTACCTGAGAACATGTGAAACAACTCTTAAGTGTGATATCCTGGGTTGCTGCATATATTGGCTCAAGTGTTGTACTATACAAGCCAAATCAGGCCTTGTATCAAACACAAATGCTCAATAAATTGTACTGTGCACTGTAACTGTTTACATAGCCTTTTTATAAATAGTAAGTTAAACTTGAAGTTTGGCACAAATAGCACATGATCCAACACTAAAACATGGGCTATTCTCAGTTTCCCTTGGTGTGTCACTCTTACTTGGTTACCATTAGGCAAATTCACCATCATGGGCTTATCTAGCAAATATAAATCATGCAAGATTAGCTTGATTTGAGCTCATATGCTTACTTGCTCCACTATCCAAAATTCGGGTTTCTTGATTCAAGGCATAAAATGAATAAACTACATTTAGTGCACGTACAATACCTGCCATTTGCACTGCTGAAACTACAGCCTCATTTGATCCTTGCTTCTGTTCTCCAGGTGCAGTCAAGTTGGTGAGAAATTGGAAAAGCTGTTTTGATTGTTCTTGGCTCAATCCTGGCAACACAGGAACTGGAGGAGGTGCAGGTGCTGCAACAAAGGGTGCAACAGGAGCTTCAGCTTGCCCTACCTGTTCCCCCCCCCCCCCCAAAAAAAAAGCATTGTTAAGGGAATCGGGAAGTATTCAATCAGATCAGTTCCAATAGAGATTATAACCTATTAACATCCACAAATGCTACCAAGAAAATTTGAGCTTCTCAGGCGTTGAACGGTTGTGAGAAATTGAAATGTAATGTTCACACCAATTAAGCTCTTTTCTTACAATCTTATCGCTTGTATCAACCAACATGGTTAGTTTAATTATGGCGATCTCATAATTCTTGTTGAATTGTGAAGGTGACTAACAAACCCCTTACAAATTTTGACTTATCTTCTACATACTCCACCACTGTGACCTGTTCCAAACCACTTTTTATTAATGCAAAACTAGGAAATAAGGGAATTTCTAACCACAGAACTCTTTTAGGTTGCAAATCATGTATTTTAACGTGAAACATTACTATCGTTGCATTAGCTTTGTTTTCATCTAAGATCGATCTTCTTATGGTATTTGTAAGAAGAATCAAAGTGCCAATGGAATCTCTGTCCTTCTGTAGCCTGGCAGTTAAAATTGTTGAACGCGCATGTATATTTATTCTTGCAGTAAGGTCGGCGTAAAGATTAATATAGACAGAATTTTAACTCAAATTCTTGGTAGTGACTTTTAAACATTCTACTGGTTGATACAACTGACACTATTATTGAATGTGTATATTACCAAGGTAATATATTAATTGTATCCTAACAAGTATGTTACTTGGGCTAATGATTAACTAAAACAGTGGAGGCATTTTCTCATAAAATTGAAGTAGGAAATAAATAAGGGACAAAATTCCTGCTTTGATGGAGGGAAAAAGGGCAAAAAGGGAGCAAAATTTATAAAACAAAGGGGAAAAATAAAAAAAAGAAAAATGGGAGCGTCATCCTGAGGCCATTTGGCTGGTGGAATCATGGGAAGTGCTCTCTGTAGTCTTTGTTGCTTTCTCATCACACTCAAAGCAAGCAGAGTTTGGTGACAACCTACACATTATTATAACCAATTGGTGAGATATAATCATCAATCAAATTAAAAATTAAAAAAATGAAATCAAGTATTTGATATCAAATCTTTAATATTTTATGATCGAGTTGATATAATTAAAGATTAAATTATTATGTGTTAATACAACCTAAACATCAAGTATACTTTGTCTTGTAAATTGTAATAATCAAAACCATGGAAGATTGAATTGCAAACTTCTCCCAATTCTACACCCCCCCCTTCAATTTCTAACATAAAATGATCCAAATTTACATTAGCAACATTATATGTTGTCTACTGTTTAATTTGAGTATATTGATAAGTTGACTTGATGTTTCTCTTCGGAAGCTTCATTAATGATTAAAAAAAAAATGTTGTCTACTGTTTGTCATATATTCAATTGATTTTTTAAAAAAAGGTTAAAATAAAACAACTTCAGTTTATTACCATGATTTATGAGCATTAATCCCACGATCGTATGTGAATCGTGTTTCATAATACATCTAATTAATTATGACTGAGATAATTTTAAAAATATTTTTTCAATAAAAGAAAAAATAAGAGATACTAAGAAAATTTCAAACATACAGTGCTGAAAACCCAATGTATGCAAGTTATTAAGAGAGACTGCCTTATAATAATTAAATTATTGCGAGATGAGCAACATAATGTGACATTTATTAAATTTTTATAAGACCATTTTGGAACAAATTATGGAAGGAACATCAAAATGATTTGCCAAGTAGGAAATTTAAAAATATATTTTATTTTCAGTTAGAATATGTAATTACGTACTTTAAGCGAAGAAAATCCCCAGATTCAAGTCCTCCTTTGTCGTCGCAACCTTGGCAGTCAGAGATAAACGACTCGGTCCGCCGTCTCTTACAAGAATGTGATTCATCGTTATCGTTATTACTGCAATTTCGTCTTAGCTCCTCCACCTATACATAAATTTACCATTTGCAAATAGGGCTAGTCAATAATTATGTGCTCATCCACGCACATATTTTTTTCCTTACGAAAGGTTAGCATGTCAACCCATTAAATCCATATTTCAGAGCAACCTAATTAATGAGTAGAGCTGGAAAATGGATCGGGTTGGGTCGACCCATTTAACAAACGGGTCAATTCGTGTTAGCTTTGAAAATAGTTTAAATTTGCTCAAAATTGAAAAATAACAAGTTTTCATAATAAACGGCCAAATCGTATCGGCTTCTGGTCGAAATTGGTTCGATGCAGGTCGGGTTCGTGTTTCTCTTAGTAACTTCGGGTCGGGCTCGTGTTGTGTTTTCGTATCGGGTCAGACTTTGCCAGCTCTACTAATGAGCCTAATACGGACAGGGGAAGGGATGAGTTTGACCCACAATACCTACAAGCTTTGTGAATAGTCTTGCACATCTCTACACCAGAAGAATATTATAAGTCATAGAATTCGATCTCATGACCTCCAGTTAGCTCGAAAGGCACCCTTAAAGCCACTTGGGTGTAACCCACTATTCCATGCACATATACATACATGCATGTGGTGCATATTAATTGATTGTTGATAAAATCAACAATTTTATTCCCCTATCAGAAGTACAACAAATACTTTGCAACCCAATTTAAACAATAAGAAATTTGTGTAACATGTACCTCTTTATGTAGTCTCTCATTCTCCATAAGCGCCTTTTGCTCCTGAAGAAGGTGAAAGACAAAGGGCATGGACTCATGAGGATGGTTATACCTTAATCTTCTGCTTGTACAACTGTTGTAGATAGTTACCTGTAGTCTTGATTTCTCCATCTGCTCCAATAATACTCTCTCCTGGAACACACACAATGCATAGTTTGTTAATTATTTTCCCCAAAAACAATGCCAATTCACTAATATCCATGTTAGTAATTGTTAAATCTTATTGCCACACAAGTTCTAGGGTGTATGTTCATCAGCAAATAAGGCTATTGGAATCTAATTAGTTACTTCACTTCAATATGTTGGGTATTCAATTCTCTAACAAAAATATGAACACTTCATCCTTTATTTCAAATTAAACAGCTTCAAATTTTTAACAACTGAATAAAGCATACATTTAGGGTCTTTTCATTTCAGCGTTGAGTAAGTGTTTGGTAACGGCTCACTGGTCCTACATGCTCCCGAACATGGTACCCGTTAGTCACTAATCATAGCCACAGGTAAACGCAAGTAACCGCTAACAAATATTGGCAAACCGTTATTTACTATATCTAAACAATAGTCGTAACCATTACTAACCACTGGTAAATGCTGGTAACCGTTGACCGCTGTTCATAAATGCTAGTAACCGCTGACAAACTATTACTAACCGCTAATCACTAATTCTAGATGATGAGATGATCAAACCCTTATATTTAGATTGGATACTCAACACCTATGTATACACATAAGTGAGTTAAAAGTGATAGCAAGAAATTGGCTATGCATGCATGCATGTAATACCTTTTTATCTTTAACAGATAGAATTCCCTCATTTAGTTCATGCTCCAACTGTTGAAGCTCTTTAACATTCAAGCCTTCCAATCCTTTCCCCTGCATTCGCCTACATATAATTAACAAAGCATAAGATATGATCAATGCCACTATTGGTGAATATAAAGTCACCAAACGTACAAATAGATGTATTTTGTTTAAATTTATCAACAAGGTACTGTCACTAGAAGTAAATGGCTCATTTGGTTCAATATAATAGGGTATTAGTATAATTATCTTTCTAATTATATTGCAATATTTTGTTTGCTTACACATGTAGACTCTACTTGATCGTCTATGAAACCATTCCTATAATATGTAGACGACTTGAGGTTCCTAATTAGCTGGAGTTGTCTCCCTTGTAAGGCCTATTCGTTTTAGCATTTAGAAACCGTTTGATAACCACTAACTGCTCCAAACTGCTTCCAAAAGCTAGTAATCATAAACCGCTAGTGGTAACCGCTTGTAACCGCCAGTAAATGCTGACTAACCATTATTTGTTATCTCTAAACAGTAGTCATAACACTATTAACTATTGATAAGCACTAGGTGTTATTTCTAACGTGATGTTTAGTTGGACATAATGCAATGATAATGTACACAATTAATTTTGAAATGCAATAATGATTGTTTAGTTTGTGGTAATCATAATTACAATATAGTTCTTTTATTCCAATAGTCTCATATAAGTAAATAAAGTAATAAAAACACAATTACAAACTTATTTGCATTATATGATTGATTACATCTAACCAAATATTACATATTTGCTAATAAACACTGACAACCACTGGTAAACTACTGATAACCGCGAACAGCTAATCCTCAATGCTGAAATGAACAGACCCTAAACCATTGTGCCATTAATTATTGTCACAATTATAGTTGTTATTCCAGGGTGGTTAAGCCTTAGGTGATCCTTTTGTTCCTGTTTAATGGATGCATAATTATGTGGTTCGCAATTATATACATACTGAGAAATATATTAAATTCGTATTATATATGAGTTATTTGTATTATATATATTGCACAGGTTCACAATGAAGAATACTAGTTACATTGCACTCAGCGTGCTAAGTTAATATTCGTGTCCAGCCCAGATTTATAAAAATTTAACCGAAAGAAAAAACTTGGAAAAGGAAAATAAATTCATTTTCATATAGAAGATATAAAATTTATCATCCCTAATTTATATTTGTCTCATATACTTTTTTCACATAATTTTCTTTCGGTCAAAATTTTTCATGTGCATGCACATCTGTGGTTAGAAAAGATTCAAAAAGATTACTTACAGGCATAATGCTCGTAGGGTCGTAATTTCTTCTTTCAAAATATTTACGTCGGATTGTGGATTCTGTCACAAAACATAGTTAGGCAAACAAATGGTATATTGAAAAATGTCAAATATTTAAAAAAGAAGTAACTTAAGTTTTGTTTACCTCAGTCACATGCACTGTAGAACGTGCTTCCAAAGTGTTTCGGGGTCTCTTATGATATCTAGCTAATATCTGCTCCATGCTGCGAAAATTAAGTCACAAGACATTTAATAAAACTCAATTTCATCTGCAAACTAGCAAAATGTAATTCCAAATGAAAAGAATTTTGAGCTAATTTGAAGGACAGAATTCCACAATCTAGTAATTGAACTAGAAAAACTTGGAGAATATTTATTCACTACAAATTAGCGGATAAAAATAGGTAAAAATGCTCTTAAAAAATGAAATCGATTGTACTATTAGCTAAGGTAGGCCCAAATTTATTGAGCCACTTGATTACCATGGGGTAAATGTACCAAAAACATCGGGCTTGTGTAACGAAAGTACAACTAATTGTTATAAAGAGTGTGTCCAAAATTTTAAATATATACATTAGTAATCCATACTGATCTAAAATCATAAGATTCGGGATCTTTGTATAATAATCTATTATATATAACCACATAAGGTTACGCCCAATCAATATATATTGGTTCAAGTGGTTTGACATTGGTTTTTTTTAAATAAGGTCTTGTGTTCGAGTCTTGTAAATACAGAAAATCTGAGAGTGGAGAGCTCCATCTCTACCTCTTTATATATACAAGGTAATAAATTGAGCCTAATCAAAACTCCGTTCTAAATAGCCCTACAAAAATAGAGATTATATGTATGAAAGGGCTAACTTACCATTAAAAAAAACTATTTAAAAAAAAAAGAAGAGATAATTTTGTTTGGGGGAGGAGGGGGGCAGTGATAAAGTGGATAGACTTGAAGACATTGCCTTTGCCTAAATCCTAATCTACAGGCATATATATGTACGGAAAATTGACCACTCAAACCTGAATTATCAGCTCCTAAGGAAATCTTAGCAAGAGCAAACCTAAAAGATCACGTTTTTTCTTTTTTTATTTTATTTTTACAAAGAAATTAAATGATGAAAAAAAGAAAAAGCTAAAAAATTTGCTTCAGAAATATTGGTATGATATGTTATAACATAAATTTTCCTGTAAAAAGTCTTTCACCCTCAAATTTCTATGGATTCCTGAAATTTAGAGGGGAAATCCTAATAATCCCAGATATTCTACATATTCTTCAAAAGTCATAGTTTGCCGATGTTTTTCGCATAATTAAAGAGCAGATCGTATTATGTCAATTCGACAGTATCTGTGGAACCGTAAAATTTATTCAATCTAAATTTCTTCAACGACAAGAAAAAGAAAACATGAACTCCTCCCCCCCCACCCCCAATCCTGAAAAAGGGAAAACCTTTACAAAAAAAAGGGGGGAAGAAAAAGAACAGAAAACACTGGTTATTATCCATCCAAATTAACAACTTTTTTCAAGTAGAAAAATAAATTAGTTCTCAAAAAATAAATTGAATTGTATATCTGATAATTAATGAAGCTTGCTTAATTAATTACCACCAACAAAAATTGAATAAATAATGAATATATGCACGTAATTGACAAGGTAAAAAGTGCAGAAAATAAAATTAAATTACCTGGAGCTGGAGAAATCATAGAGCTTTCCTGTGCATGAGAAGATGATAACAGCAATTTGAGCATCACATAACACAGAGAGCTCCTTTGCCTTCTTAATCAACCCGGATCGACGTTTCGAGAATGTTACTTGCCTACTGTTTACATTCTCTATCTTTTTTATCTCTATTTTTCCTCTCCCCATAATTATTAATTATTCTCTCAAAAAAATAATTTCCTTTCAATTTTTAAGAACCCTTAAAAAAAAAAAAAAAAATTGGAGAGAGGAGCTATGGGATGGTGGGAAGAAGAAGAAGAAGAAGAAGAAGAAGAAAGAGGGTTTAATTAGCTATATATACACACGCAGAAAAATAGGTCTGATCAGACGTAAATAATTGTGTAGTTATATATATATATACACAAAAGAATTAAAGGGTTTAATTAATTAATTATTTATTTATAGCAAGTATTTTCAAAGGGAGCAACCTCCAATTTTAGTAAGAAATATATAAAGGAGGAATCTATGATTATTATATTTATAGCTAGGTTTTCCGGAAAATATATAGGGAAGAAAAGAGGCGCCCAAATTTGGAGACTACTAAAACTTCTTTTTAGATTTAGATAGCTAGGGTTTTGGTTTGGGATTTCTCTCTCTTGCTTTTGGGTTAATTTGGTGAATGTTTCTCGATGGAAATTGGAAATTTATCCTAAAATGCTAATAATTCCAAACTGGTTATAATTCTATAAAATTCTATTCTATTTATTGCTTTGCCAAAAAGAAAAGAAAGCAACTTTCTATCTATGTGATTGATAATCAAATCGGTTGTGGTTAATTACTTAATTATGTATCTTTTCGTAGTTCTTTGTTTCTTTCTTTTCTCTTTTTCTTTGAGGTAAGTGATGGCCAGCTACTTGCCCAGTGCTAGTCAAAATTTGTTTGTCCCTGAAAATTTTTTGGTCTAGTTACAAAATTTTCGTCCCTTTAAATCCTTTTGGGGGTAAAAAAGGAGTGATTTTGTTACCAAATAAAACTATTCCCTAGGCTACCAAAGTAGGGCCATTAAAAATCTATTCAACAATGATAGTGTGAGAATAAAGGGAAGAAAAAGCTCACCCAACCTTGAAAGTCTGGTGTCGTATATATAATAATTATACAAATATCAAATTAAAATTATATCCCTACATGCACCATTACGCCCTCTCAATCTGATTTGGGGGACGCACTAATAGATTGGATTTTAAGAAGAGAAACTACTTAGAACAGAGTCCTTTAGTAAAAATATCTGCAATCTGTAAGTTGATAGAGATGTAATGAATCACCAGATCACCACCAGCAACCCGCTCTCGGACAAAATGATAGTCAACAGCAATATGCTTGCTACGATCGTATTGAACAGGATTGTCAGGCATATAAGTAGCAATAGCATTGTCACAATACAGTTTTACGAGTGTAGAAATTGTAACGCCCAAATCATACAAGAGCTTACAAAACCAAATGGTCCCTTTCAACAGTGTAACCAAGAGCACGATACTCCATCTCTGTAGGTGATTTGGAGACAGTTGGTTGCGTCTTGGAGCGCCAGACAATAAGGTTGGGGCCAAAATACACAGCTCAGCATATAAAAAGGCCACAATGATGGAAGAGGAACCAAAAGGTCGAGTCAATAGGCCACGATCCTAGAGACCTTGCAGATACCTAAAGATACGCTAAACAGCATGAAGGTGAGTAGTGCGGGCAAGAGAAGGGGTACTAACAAGTCTGACGGTGTGGAGATGAAATCTATGTAAAAGATCGTCGACATACTTCTGTTGTAAACGAAAAAGTCCAAAGGCTGAACGAACCACCTAAATACCAAGAAAATAGTGGAGCTCTCCAAGATATTTTATGGCAAACTGCTGAGAAAGGACAATGATAAATGACATAATGACAGAGGACGAACTGCCAATTAGAATGATATCATCCACATAGAAAAGTAAGATCAAAGTATGTGAACCAGTGTGAAGAACACACATAGATGGATCCGCATTGCTAGATACAAGACCATGAGACAATAGAAAACTGCTGAAACGATGAAATGAGGCTTGAGGGTGAATGAAACCAGGGGGCTGTTTCATGTAGACTTATTCAGTTAGATGCTCATGCAAAAATACATTTTTAACGTCTAACTGTCGAATAGACCATTCAAAGGAAACTGCCAAGGAAAGGATAAGACGAACAATGATGGGTTTGACAACAAGGTAGAATGTCTCATGGTAATCACTCCCCGCCTGCTAAATGAAAATTGTTGGTATAGTTATTAGTGTTGGGATCCTGCATAAATAAGACAAAGGGAAATGATCATGGAGCTAATGGAAACTATTCCTGAGGAGCGATTACAAATGGGGTAGGATGTTGCACAAAGAAATATGAAGCGCTGAAGAGGTGAAGACAGTTTTTATAGAGGGCTTGAAGTCACATCTGATGTAGTATAGAACATGATGCTCATACTAATATATCATCTACACCCAAAACAAACACAATGACTACAGCATTAAACATAATTTAAGATTAAGATATAGGAAATGCCAGAAGATACAAGAATTGAAGATAAATAGGGAGAAATAATAGAAGACAAATATGCCTAAATTAGCTCGCTTTTGTACAATCCTTCAACTGAAAACACACACGTACGTGCGCACGTATAGCAGAAAGTTTGGAGACGGGTTAACAATATGAGCTCTTGCATATGACAACTTCAGAAAATGAAAAATGCAATGCCGCGCCATGAAACAGAAGGTTACCTTACTAGGGGAAAGCTGCTGTCCAAAGCCCAGCTTTGCGATGTTGCTTATGCGATTTTACATGGGATCAGGAATAAAAAGCAAACCAAAGAAGCCTGTGTACTCACCTCTGGGTCTTCCAGTAACTCATCAATGAGACAATGAAAAAGAGACCCAAACCCCTCGACCCATTTGCAAAGTTACTCAATCATAGAAGAATTTTCTTAATTTTCGAATTTGATTAGATTACCCATTGTGATTATCTACAACCATCTACCTCTAGCTCTGTCCATTTTTTTTTTAAAAAAAAGAAAAAATAGGTGCTCAACCAATACAAATGCAACACTGATGATGGAACAATTTTGTTAACTGGAAAAAGAAAATCATATACATTTAGTTAAAATATATCAGTTGTTCAATACGTACGTAAATCACTTACTATAATCCAACTACATAAGGGAAGTTCCTTCCCCCGACCCCCCCCCCAAAAAAAAAGAAGAAAAAACAAAGAAAAGGCTTGTAACACTTATGCCCAAAAATAGTAGCCTTGAGAGTTAAGATTGCAAACTTAGGTTACAAATAATCGAATAATCATGCCAAAAAAGAGCTAACATTAGGGGAAACTTACCCAAACTTCAATAATCCAGTTTTCGTTTTCACAAAGTGGATTATAAGAAAGGACCAAAAGATTAGAAGGGGCGTAAATTTGCAATTCAGGAGGCGCTTAGGTTTTGTGAATCGAGTCGAATTCTGAATTCGACTTTTCAATTTGTTGACTGCACCTCAACAGTCCATATTCACATTGCCCACTTTGGTCATTCCAAAGGATCAACAATCTAAAGAAACAAACCAAACAGAAATTCAAACACAGGAACGGAATCTGCAAAATGCAAGAGGTTCAAGATGTCCGTGGTGGTCTATCATGCCCAAAGCCTACCATCATATTTACATGTTCTTTACAAACTCATGAAACATGCGTCAATGCCCCTTTATCCCTTGGCAAAGATCATGAGCACAAGATCTATAAGTGGGGTGAAACACCACTTATAACTGTATTCTGGCCAAGGAAGACAGGGCCATTTCAGTGTAAAGGAAATAATTAAGCAAAGCAAATAAGCCCTCTCTTGCCCTATTCATAAAGGAAATGACATTTCATCAATATATAATCACGTCCAATAAAGGATATAAAAAGAAAATACAGCAAACATCTAAAATATGAACAGACAATCAGTCAATCATCTTTCAATCGGCAAATCAACATGTCAGATGCAAGAAAAAATACTGTGACGTTAATCTCATATGGGTGATTCTAACAGGGCCTCTGTGCCAAGACCCCAGCGAGGCTTGTCCTGTCTCCCATCTCTCTTGTCTGCATTCCACTGAACTTTTTGATTAGAATCCCACGGTCCTTAATATTATCCATGTAAGAGGGGAAAATGTAAGAGCTAGGCAGTACCGTAGTAGTAAAATCACGGCGGTAGGATGAGAAGATTGAGAAAAAGTCGAGTTGAATTGCCGATATGGTGAATAGTCATTGAATAAAGTATATAGACTTGTCGATGAGATCTTGATTAAGTGGTTAAAATTAAGGTTCTGAGTATATTAGATATTCGGTTCGATTCCCTTTTTCCCATTGTATTTAGAATAAGACAAATATTAAAAATATGCATGTCATATCATTATATTTTCGATGGCATGAATGTGTCTCACCATATTTTGATCTGTAATAATCTATAATTTTGATGTAATAATTGAATGATAATTTTAATACCCTATGCTTCTCTAATATTCTTTCATTTGGTTTCCATTTTAATTTGTCTCGATCTATGATGCTAGTGTCGGATAATAGGCCGGCCTGTGTTTGTGTTAGGGTCAACGTACTAATAAAGTGCATTTTATTAGGTACTATTAAGTTAGTTAACGAAAAAAATTGAATTATTAAATAGGTTATTAGCACAGCCAAATCGCTCCGACAGCATGCTTTAGATGGGTTGGCCCATCAATGACCTGGCCCGTTATTAACTCTATTTTAACATACGCACTGGCCCAGCAACAAAAATGGACACAACTCTTTGCCCACGCGTAGATGGTGTTCATATTTTGTAATGAAAGGTTTGGAAATTTTTAATATTCTTTTAAGAAATTATAATTACAATACTTTTCCGTTAAATTTGGACAAGTTTAAGTAAAAAGTGTGTTGAATTTTCAGTTTTGAGGAAAGAGAAATAACTCACAAAAAAGATGCTTTAAACCCGTTAGGTCGATCCGAAACTCATAAAATTGAAATACTTTCACCCGTATTTTATCCGAACTCAAAATACACTGACTCTTATTTCACCAAACCCGAGTATACTTGACCCGTGTTTAACTCGTCTGCAGGAACTGACAGGTCTAATAATTAGAGTTGAAGGGTCAACTCTAGCAAGTTTTGTGGAAGTGTCAACTTATGATTTGGAAGTTAGAGTAGATGTACCCTAAAATTGTGTAATCATCCCTCCTATTAATCCTACAGTTAGGGAATTCTAGGAAGGGGAATAAGCCACTTGCAGCCCAACCTTGTAAAAAAATACTCATTTATTTTTTCACATTCATGTTTCGATTATTTTGTGGCTTTAATTGGCACCATATTCACTCCCTTTTTAGGATGATTCCATAAACTTTGAGTCTTCAATTGCTATCAGAGTTAGACCCACTTTACTTTGATTTTACCCTCTAGTGAGCAACGATCATAGCCGCCACCGGAGAAGACTATTATGATCAAGACCGCTCTACTGTCAAATCTCCTTTCTTTAGATGCACTAACTTTTCTTCTTGAAAAATTCAATGCAGATTTTCATCAAGACCGAAAACTATAAGTTTTAGAATATTGTGATCAAGGGCTCAATTGTTCCAACGACTACCATCGATGAAAAACTTGTGCAGAAAACCGAAGATGAATATACCCAACATGATTTTGAGAAACTTTAAAAATTTAAATATTTTATATTGCGGTTTAGATGCTAATAATGAATACAATCGTGTTTGTGATGTGCAACAACACAACATAGATGGGACAAGTTGGTGGTCAAATACTAGGGAACAAGTCAAGTAAAAGAATCATAGATCAACATGCTTGTCCACCAATATGAATTATTCAAGATGTAGTCAGACGAGTCCCTTCAATAGATGTTTACTTGATTCACGGATATAACCAACATCCTTAAGTTGCTTGGCAAGACCTATACCCATGAGGAGATGGTTAGGAAAAATTCTCCAATGCCTTCCTAAAGGCAAGTGGGGTCCTAAGTTTACCACAATCGAAGAGGTACAAAATCCCAGGACGCCAGCTCAGATGATCTACTAAGGAAGCTTCTTACACATGAAATTCATCGTAAAGAAGATGAAGAAGAGATTCTAAAAAGGAAGGGAATGGCCTTGAAAACAAGTGAAAATCTCTACTCTTTGGAAGACGAGTCAAGTGATTAAGAAGAGAAATTCAAGACCACGATTGTCTGTGGATTTAAGAAGATATTCAAGTCAAAGAGATTCGACCCCAAACAGTTCTACAAAATGGATCAAACAAGAATGAAAGATCTTCAAAGGATAGAAAGATTTCTAATAACAATGAATCTAATATGAGTCCTTGTTTTGGCTGTGGATTGTCAAGGCATGTGGTGAAAGATTATCCAATCTTACAATAGAAGGCCGAAAAACGAAAGTAAAGAGCCAAAAAGAGTTCAAGAAAGCAATGAAAGCTACATAGAGCGATAGTGGCACAAGCAACGGCAGTGATGATGAAGATTACGTGGTTGACCTTAGTCTCATGACCAAAGATGAACATGTTCAAAAAGAAGAAACTGAGTGTGAAAGCTCCAATGAGGTAGATGACTCTGTATTTCTCGAATACTCTAAAGATGAGTAAGTCCAAGATTTAGTTAATTGCATTGAACGTGAACAAAAATATTTGTCCAAAATAAAATCTTTAAAGAAAATCATTCGAGATTTATCATTCAAAAAAGAGGCTTTACAAAAGTTAAAAAATGAACTTCATATTAAGATTGACATTCTTGAAAAGGAGAAGAAAGACGTTCAACCCAAATGTGAAGGTTTAAAAAATGGGTTTTGAAGTTTTCGAAAGGAAAAGAAAATTTGGACAAATTGTTAGGCTCTCAAACGATGTCACTCAATAAAAAAGGAATTGGGTATAATCCATTTAGCAAAAAGAAGGTCTATAAGAAATTCTTTATTCAATTGACATCCCAAAGCAAATATCATGTTACATGCATTTATTGCCTAAAAAATGGTTATATGTCTCATTCATGTCCTCTGAGAAAATCTAGTCCTAGGTTAGTTCAAATTTGGGTACCGAAAGGTGCAAAATCACCAACTGTGGATTCAGGGAAAACCCTCTCCTAGTATTAATAAGTTTTTTGTTGGGTTAGAATGACCCAAAATTCTATTTGGCTTGCTTTGATGTTTTGCTATATTCTTGGTACATTTACCATCCCTAGTTACGTGCTTAAGCCTTGGTTATGCTTCTCATGTAGCCCGATGCTTAGTCCGTTGTTTCCTTTCAATTTTTCCATGTTGTTTTGGTACACCAGAGAGCAACACAGACCGTTCGCAGTACATCCTATGGCCCATGTAAGGACCGTCTCCTGTTGTTGTCTCCCACATCCTTTCGAGTGTCTGTGCCGTTTCGGAAGATGATGGTTTCCCTCTTTACGGGTCATTATGTGGCTAATTATGGTGTAGTCGTTGATCTCCCTTCATGACTCCTATTTATTGGGTATTTATCGAATGGTTTTTTCGGTGAGCATTTGCTAGCAGTTGAGTGGTGCTTTGAGTGCCTTTTGGAACTGCCCCTCATGGGCTATTTCTATCTTCCATTCCACTTTTCAAGTTGAGTGAGAGTTGAGAGAATTCTTTTTTGTATTTGCTCTCATCGCGTTGTCACACTATTTGAGATCTTTATTTCTTATTTGCCCTCGTTGAGCTTGCATGCCCCTTAGATCTATTTTGCACTCTCATCCTTATGGTGGATTTTGTGTCATCTTACTGCCCAGGAATTTCTTTTGATTTGGGTTTCCGCGTAAAATTTTGTGTGTCCATTGTTGGCTTGTTGATCATGCTTATTTTTCTCGATTATCCGCATTCCTTCTCGTTTCCGCCTTTACTATGCTCATTTTCAATATTATTATTTTTCTGGACATTCTTGGATTTTTATAGGTTGAAGTCATGGACAAGTTATTGACTGTCCAAATTTCAAGGCCCTAAAATGCACTCCAGGGCCTTGAAAATTAGGCAGAAGATAAGATGTTATTGCTTTTAAATAACTGAAATTCAAGGGCTTAAATTTTCATGTCAATATCATGAATAGTGGTAATATTTGATTCTACATGGGAAGATGATGTTATCTTACATGATATTCTTCCTATTTGAGGCATACTGTTTTCCTCTATGATGATTCCATAACTTTTGAGTCTTCAATTACCTAATACGCAAGTCCAGCAACATCGGTGATTGATATGTGCCTAACGGTTAGAGTGCAATGAACTAACTACTTAAGATTTGCTGCTCTAATTTTGGACATCCAAAAGCATATATTGAGCTATGTCCTACGTAAATTTGAAGTGCCTCATATCTTGTCTAATCACCTTTCCAAATCTTATATAAACTTCCTATTCTCCTCTTACATTCCAGGAGGTTAATCTTCACACACCTATGCACAAGTGCACTTATGTCCCTTCTGTTAGTATCGATGAACCATCAAGTCTTATTTCCCTCATCTTGCCTCTATAGACACTAGCCCTACTCACTCTCTCTAATTACTTCATTTCTGATCCTATCCAATCTAATGCAACTACACATCTATGTGATCATCCTCATCTCTACTACCATCAATATTTGAACTTGGTCCTTACCACCGCATGTTATACTTTCTCCTTTAACTTTATTGGGACCTTCTTCTCACACAACATGCCAGATGCAAACCTCCATTTTTATCATCCAACCCTTATACAGTCACCAATGTTGTGATCATCTCTCCATGACCTTGTACAACCATGTCCAAGGATTAAAACTTCTCAACTTCTAGTGTTGTAATGTCACTTATAGTGACTTTCTTAACCGCTTCTTCTTCCCTTTTATTGAACTTACATTCTATGTAACTCTATTTTTGACCAACTCAATCATGAAAGATCCATTTATTTCGAAAATTTTATGAAATGAATAGGTACACACAATACGCACTGAAGATGTTGGATCAGCTTCCCAACTACTAGTGCAAACCATGTGTTAGCATATAAAGGCTTAGAGCCCACTAGTCCAGGAACATTGTCCTTCCCCAAAGGCATGAATTCTGAAAGCATCATTTGGACAGTTGTGGTATTTAACGGGCCTTATTTAGCTTGTCTATTTGACTACCTGTTTAGAGGCATGCTCTTTTGGACTTCTATTAACTAATCTTATCCAAATTTAATTGTACTTATTTATGTCACATTGAACTTATTTTTGTTGAGCTCCACTAAACTCAACTATTTTTGCTGAATTGAACTGAAGTTATTTAAATTAAATCCTGAACCTTTTTTTTTTGCTAAATTAAATTGAATAGAACTTATTTTCACTTAACTAAATTAAACTTATATTTTCTGAACTGAACTAGACTTTCTTATTCTTAAAAAAATAATAATAATAAGTTGGGCCTCACCCTTCCTCAACAACACCCCCCCCCCAAAAAAAATTTAAAAAAAGAAAAAAAGAAAACAGAAGGCACTCATCTCCTCATGTTTGCAATACAAAGAAATTCGAGCGTTCAGTCCACATAACACTTAATTTCCAGATAGCCCATAAAAGCCCAATCACAAAACTGAAAGAAACCCAATTATAACCCAACGTAAACCACTTGGCCCTACAATTTGAATTCAAAAAAATGGGGCACACACTATAACGTCTACTTTGTCGAACCTCAGGTTCAGACCGCACCTGATGAAAATAAACAAATATTATCCCTCTGATCATATACAAACGTCAAATAACAGCCATATTTCAGGCTCGGTAGTCGGTACCCCCTCTCTCCCTCTCTGCCTCCCTCTCTCTCTCACACTCTGATTTCTAGGGCTTCGCTGCTGCAAAAAACCCCGAAATTTGCAGCAAAATCACGCCGTATACAACGAAATGTGAGTTCTTGATCACGAAACTCTTGCTCTTTCTCTCCCTTTTTTCTCTCTCTAAGTTGAGCTGATGCTCTTTTTCATGCTTTGATTTCTTCTTGTACGAAGCTTCAGGGCTTTAATGGCGGAAGCTTCTAGAAATGGAGTGCTACATGATTTCTATAGAGCTTCAAGAAAAGCCGAAGAATCAGGTATTTTGCTTTCTTTTTGTTTAATTTGTATCTTAAAAAAGGTATTTTCCACGCTCCTCCAGTGAAAAAAGAAAAAGAAAATGAAAAACCTGGAAAAGGAAAGAAAGAAACGAAATTTCCTTGTGATTATTGGGTGTTGATTTTTTTGTATTATCTGGCAAGTTATCTAATGCGATCTTCATTGATTGTTGATTATTTATGCTAACTGAGAAAGGCAAAAATGGAAGAAAATTATCAGCTTTCAAAAATTATTTTACCCCTTTTTTTCCATTTTTCTGCACCTGAGCTAGCAAATTAGCTTTAATACTCCAATTTATTTTCTGGGCTGCAAGATTTTGAATCATTTGAAGCTCCATTCATCTGAAATCAAAAGAAAATGAATGATGATGATGCAGCTCTTAGGAGATATCAAGCAGTCCATTGGCTAGAGCATTTTGTAGGGCCTCTTGGTATGCCCAGAGAACCATCAGAAAAAGAGTTCATTTCTCGCTTGAGAAATGGCCTAATTTTGTGCAATCTCATCAACAAAATCAAACCAGGTTCAGTTCCTAAGGTATGAAATCCATCTTCAATTGCCCAATTTTCTCTTTTTCTTGGAGTTCTTTGGTTTGTTCATTATTAAATTTGTTGGGGTTGATTTGAAGGTTGTGGAGAATTACTTGCCTTTGCAATCTGAGCCAGTGAGTTGGGATTCACAACCACTTCCTGCTTATCAATACTTTGAGAATGTTCGGAATTTTCTCGTGGCAGTAAAAGGGTTGAATCTGCCTGCATTTGAAGCTTCTGATCTTGAAAGGGTACTTAAAATTTTGAACAAAAGCTTCACTTTTTTGTCTAATTTGTGGCAACTTGTGACCTTGGTATATATGGAACCTCCAATTTCAGGAGAATTTTGAGGCAGGATCAGCAGCTAGGGTGGCTGATTGCATTTTAGCACTTAAGTCATATCACGAGTGGAAGGAGTGGAGCGGAGGGACTGGAGTTTACAAACATGTAACCGCGAAATCTCCTTTGGTTCTGCATTCTGCAGCGAAGAACTTCACTTGGCCATTGAGCACAGTCATGCCTCAACCTCGTAGGCGCCTTGATATGTCGCCTGTGGATGACAGACAGTCACTTAAAGGTATCATTTTGCCTGGTACTTGTGGCAAATTGCTTGGAATCTGTGTCAGTCAGAGTTGGTTCCAAGTTGTCTGACAAATACAAGCCCTAGTGTAGGACTTGTCCATTTTTTGAAACTTTTGCCTGCTTTTTGTCAAATAGGAAGCATCAATCCTTGTAACATGCAAAGTGTCAAAGATAGGGAAATTAGGTGAATGAAGAATTCGAGCAACATATCATGTCTCAATGCATATGTTGCCAATTGTATTTTACAAATCCTATTTTGATGTGAAATCCAGCATGACACTACTTTGGTCAGGAATATCAAGGAGACTAACATCTTACACGACTTAAGATTATTTCTTTTTCCTTTCTTAATTGATTTTTGAGTGAAATTAGTTGGATTTATAAGGATATATGCTGAGAAAAGTACCATCTATAGTCTCACTATTCGACATCAAGAATTGCAGCTTGCCCGGAGATTCTCTTCTTTAGTGTGTACAGTTTGCTTCATTTCACTCACTCTTTTTCCTCCTATCTGAATTTTCTAGATTCCCTTGTCAAGGCGCTTACAGAACAGATGGTTGAGTCAAAGGAAAATATGAACAATAACTTTCTTACTTCACTTCAAAATGGAAACCAGGTGATGCCCTCTACCTGATAGTTGCTGTTATTTTATGAACTTTGCTCTTACCATCCGGCTTCTCATCTGCCGTTCTCTCATTTCTGGTATTGTGAGGCAGGATCCAGTTCAAATTTTCCATGACATTTTGTCGAGGTGTTTGGGGGAGAAACTAAGAAACAAAATTCCTGCGGTTAGTTGGTGTCACTTGGCTAATACTTTTGGTTAAGTGCATAGCTTATTGCACGTATGAGCTGATTTCCTTCCATTATATATATTCAGTTAAACTCTTGCATACAAGCTGCTTCAAGAAAAGCATGTGAATCACAAACTCAGCCATCATCTATACTGAAGGAGAATTTGTCTATACAAAATAACTTCGAGGTTTATATTCTTTTCTGCTTCTCATAATATTTGTAGGCACCATACTATTGCAGAAAAATGAATACCAGAGAAACTTATGGTTCATGAAAACTGTTGGATCAGTCTCACTGTTTCCTTCCCCGACTAAAACTCCTGCAGAGCTTTGGAGATCAGCCGAGGGAAAGCAGAAGCAATTGCTTGCGTGTTTTACAAAGCCAAGAAAGAGATCTTTTGGTGAGCCTTCTTTTCACTCTCAAGTCCACCACAGTTTACAGAAGCTGTACAACTCTATATAGGGGCATACTTCATTGTAAATTCAAACAGTGTTATCATAAGAATTCCGTGATTATTACAGAATATTAAAGCCTTGTGGTCTCAGACTAAGAGAGATTTTGAAGATTTACAGGCTCAGTTGTTTGATGATCTGAATCATTTAGGTAACTTGTGAGACTTAAACCTGTTACGGTTGGCCTTCCATCTTATGTTGTGGCGTAATCCAAGTGTGAAACGTTCGTATTATGACTCTTTGCACCATTTAGGAAGCCTAGTAGAAGATATGTCAGCCCCTGCGCTTGGATATCAAAAGGTTGTGCAAGAGAATAGGAAACTATACAACATGGTCCAAGATTTAAAAGGCGAGTTTTTTTCCATAGAAGGCATAAACAGTTGCTTCAAATTCCATCTCTCTTTCCACTTCTTGAAGTAAAAAAAGCCTAACTGTTTTCTGATGTTCTTTTCAGGAACTATTCGTGTTTACTGCAGAGTCAAGCCCATTCTCAATGCACAAATAAGGAATGTAATAGATTTTGTTGGAGAGGATGGTTCACTTGTGGTTTTCGATCCATCAGAGCCAAAAAATAATGGAAGAAAAGCTTTTCAGTTCAATCGGGTGTACAGCCCATCTGCCACACAGGGTAATTGCTTGACTAATTGCAGTAATATTACGGCAGATGTTTGTTGCATAACTTGAACTAATTTTAACGAAAACCCCTCTCCCTTTTACAATAGATGAGCTGTTCAAGGATGCCCAACCTTTGATTAGGTCAGCCATGGATGGCCACAGTGTCTGCATTTTAGCTTACGGTCAAGCTGGCTCTGGCAAGACTCATACTATGGTGAGATATCGTCTCCTTTTTCTATGTTCAGAGTTCGTTCAAGATATATGCGTCTGTATAGGTTACTTATTTTGTAGCAAGGTCATGTTTCATTGTTCAGTTTTGTTTTCGTCAGTATGGCTCGTCAGAAGCCTCCGCAAAGGAGACGGGTATTGTTTTATTTGCTTTGAATGATCTCTTCGAGATGGCTAATAAGAGGAAAGACATGATAAGTTATGAGGTGTATCTTCAAATGGTTGAGATATGCAATGAACAACTACAAGACCTACTTGATGAAGATTCAGCGTCTCGTGGTGAATTAAGTCTTTCAGATGTCTCATTGCATTCTGTGAGGTCAGCTGTGGATGCTGTCAACTTAGTCAAGCAAAGCAGAACCAAATGTAGTTCCATTGCCATGAATAGCAGTCATTCTCACAGGTGAGTCATACAGGAACCCATCTACTGAAGTCATGAACACGGGATCTATGAGACCTGGCTGATGTTTGGTTCCTGTTAAGGGTGGGGTCATTTTAAGTTTAGAGAATGTTCAATGCTAGTGTTCCTCTATCAGTTTGTCCAATAAGTTTTTTCACAAAATGCAAATTAAGCCAGGAAAATTACAGGTTTTGGATTAAGAAAATCTGGTTTAGGGTCAAAATTGGCTTACCTTATTTGGGATATAGCCAATTGTGTACAGTTAGCTTTCCAAGTCTAACTATCATTTATATCTTTGATTTTACTTTTATATGCTAACAGTGATGTCAATGCAGTGTTGTGATTGTGCATGTTCATGGGAAGGACACATCTGGGAACAATCTACATGGTCGCCTTCACTTGGTGGATCTTGCTGGAACCGGTGAAGTTTGGTCTCGTAACTCAGAAAATCCAGGGAATGGTCTCGTAAATCAACTCACGGACAAGTCTCTTTCCTGTTTGGAAGATGTCCTCACATCCTTGTCTCAGAAAAACTCACACATTCCTTACAGAAACTGCAAACTAACATACCTCTTGCAAGATGCTTTAGGTACCGCTTTGTATACTCCCTTCTCTCCCCTGATTTTTTAGGATATACTGTGACACAATATGAGAGGGCATTAGTCAATTTCAAGGTTTCTGAAGTTGAGCTTTTACTGATTTGCAGGAGCACATGCGAAGATCTTGATGTTTGCGCATGTGAGTCCAGAAGGGGGTCACTTTGCTGAGACCGTTAGTACCTTAAAGTTTGCCCAGAGGGTGTCAACTGTAGAACTTGGAGCTGCTCATTTGAACAGAAAGAACAGTGAAGTTCTGGAGCTAAAGCAAGAGGTAAAATCTTTGAATTGCTCCTGTCTTTTTCTTTTCTTTTTTCTTTTGGGGAGTTCAGGGTCGCACAGAGGAAAATCTAGGCATCTCCGCATCTCTGATGCCAGTCCCAGTGTCTTCAGCAGCCAAGTGAACTGATACACACTTGATTTGAAGCCCTCCTTCTCCTCTATTAATGCATTCTCTTAGTGTTAAAGTGATTCCTGTCCCTGCTCATTGTATCTCGCTGTCATGCAGATTGAGACCCTCAAGAGTCAATTGGCAGAGAAGGATGTAAGGACTCCACAGCCTAATAAGCAGCTGAGATCTCCTTGTGAGAAAGCAAAAGTCGCAACTGAAAGAACTCCTTTACCTTCACGAAGGCTGAGTTTGGAAAATGGTGGAGCCATTAATATCGAGAGGCAGCCAAAATCACCACTGAAAAGGCCAGTACTAACAACAGAATCAGCCCCTCAGAAATCCTTGGGGTCAACTACTGAAAATTCAATTACCAGAAAGACTGACAAAGCCACGGATGCAGGAGCAAGTAAATCATCAATGCTTGAAGGATCAGTTCCAAGATCCAGAAGGTTGAGCATAGAAAACCCCATGATTGTCAGAAGTGAGAAAACACAAAGGATGAAGGATCCAAAATCTCCTAATGAAGGGAAAAAAGGATTCACAAGGCCAACTCCTCAAAGAACACGTCGATTAAGCATTGAAACCCCTATTCCTATGAAGTCCGATGTTGAATCTATCAGCCTAGTAGGGAATCCTAAGAACCCCCAGTCTTCTGTTTGCTTAAACCAGCCAACTTTCACAGATTGTGCAACACAATTTCCCTCCGTTCAACCACCAAAAACACCAGAGCACCAAAAAACTGACCCTCATGATGAAGTACAGACAGTCATGCATTCTGGGGTAAAAGTTCCGACTGATTCTCAGACACCGGCAACAGCAAAAAGTACAAACGGAAAGGGGTCTCAGATAAGAAAATCCCTTCGTACAATTGGAAAGTTGATTAATGGGTCAGAGAAAAGGTATGTCAATGCTGAATTCCGTACATTTGATACTTGTTCACTTCTGTTTTTGCGTTCTTACAACTTGCATTGTGAAATTTGTAGGAGCCAACAGAAGACAGAATCGTTGTCACTCAAAGGGAAAAGTGTGGCAAATGAAGCCAAATCACCTCCAACATCTAAAGGTAGAGCTTCAAGGAGACAGTCACTAACTGGCATTCCTCCATCTGGTCCAGATCGCAGGTCTTCTCTTGGAGGGACACCAACTGAAGCACGTAAGTAGAACCTCCAGAATCAAATTTCGCAAAATTAACCTGTGCCTGATTACCCCATCTGACCTAACTTGACCTTATAGGAAACATCCGTTGGCAATGCTACTTCTATTTTCAAGACTCCATTATTATATATGAACAAGGACCAACCCCAAATTCGCCAACCATACCAGAACCCAAACTGGTCGACGTGTTTGCCACATCTAACTAGAATGTTCCCTTGTTTCTTCTATTTCTTGCATAATTTTGCAATTTTGATCCTTTTGAATGCCTTCAACAATTGTTTCTTACATTTTCCCCATGCTTCTGGGATAGGTCCAGCTGATAATAGGAACGCAAAAACACCTCCTCCTATTCGCTCATCAACGAAGATAACAAAACGTTGGATGTAATTTGAGCTGCTCTGCAGAGATGCTTAGAGAGTGACAGTGCTTTGACTTGAAGCACACTAAGTAATACACTGATATCTGTTGTAGCGGCAGGGATTTTTTTAATGTGTAACTGCATCGAAGAGATGATGCCATTAATGTAACAGTAAATTTGACACCACAGTCAATACAGCTGTTTTGAGTATTTTTGTCTCACGCTCTTATCCAGCCTTGTTCAACAAATCTTCTTATTTTCTCAAATGCACTGATAAAATTTTCATAAAAGTTATTCGACCAAAAAATTTTCATAGAAAAGTTTCTAGTGCCCCTATATATCCAATGCCTTTCCTTTTCTGTTTTTTTTTCCTAAGTACAAACCAAATGCCAGAACTAAGCTTCAGCAGCCAAGTCAGAGAAGCCCTCAACCTTGGCTTAGGTAGGCTTATCATATTGACAGGACCAACTCATGAACTTGATGCAGGTCAAGCTACATCTGGCTCAACCAATTCAGATCAACCTGGTTCAGCATTGTATATATTTTTTAAAAAATTGGTCAAAGATTTAAAAAAAAAAAATTTAGCCAAACTAGCCCACATAAGCTCAAACCACAAATTTGGTGATCCAAACTCAACCGAACCTTGTTCAAATTGAACTGACCTACAGGCCACCACCACTAGTTGAACAAGTTGGGATCATGACATCAGAACCTTGCTAGTTTAAGGCTGGCCAACAGTTAAATCACAATAATATGGAATCTAGCCAGCTTGTATTTCCAACAATGATGACTGGAAAATGCAGGCTTAAGATGCATTAGGATAAGAACCATCCTTTAACCTTATTAATAATGTATTGACCTGGAAAACAGATCACCAATCACGTGAGCTCAGTATCTGAGAATCTAATTCCAAAATGAGGGAAAGGATGACGAAAAACAGAGAGGAAAAAAGGGGAAAAAATTATTATTATTATTTCAGTTGGATAATGAATCTATTTACATCACAATGTTAAACAAAATCTCTACAACAAGCCCTTCCGGACAGAGTTTAAACAGAAACTTAAACCTGCCTGTGTTTGGAGACCAAGTAATTGTATGCTCGAACAAGCCGTTTCTCAAATCTCCTGAGATCCATCTTCACATTTTGATTGTCCAAATATATCCTCTTAGTGTACTCCCACCCCTTCTGGTTCACGCTGTCGGGGTCCCTCAATACAGGATCGTTTTCATCATATTCATTGTACAGTGAGCTCTCCCTTGGGAGAATCTTGTACCCAATATATTTCAACCCAAGCTTCACAGCGGGGGCCCCATAGTAAGTCTCGGCTGCCCATTCAGTTCCTAAAGGAATGACTTGAATGAAAACCCGGCCAGGCCTAACAAAGAGAAAATGAGTCATGGCAGCCCCATGGACTCCAACCATCACATCACTCGAGTTAAGTGCCCTATAAGTCTTGGCTAATTCCGTGGTTCGGTCAGGCTTGAGCACCTCAACCTGAAAGCCTATTTTCTCCCCCAGCTTCACGAGCAAATCCTCATTGGTTATTGCCCTTGACCCATTCCTGGAAAGTATTACCAATTTCGGCTTCTTCAACTTTTTCTCTTCTGTGAGCAAGGGCATTGATAATGGGGAAAGTGAGAGTAGTTCTTCCTCCTCCTGGATCAAGCCTCTAATCCTAGGCCAATAAGCTCGGTCCAAGAGCTCCCGGAAGTCCCTAATGGATTTGTTCTCTTTCATTAAGGTTTGATCAATGGTGAGCTCATCATGAATGTTCAAACCAACAATGGCCTCCGAGAAGCAATGTGTTCTATTATCTCCATTGAAGTCGATAGGTGGGTAGTTGGTGAGGTGGGAAAGGATGTCCCCATACTTGGTTAGCCACCAATTGTGGTATTCTAAAATGACAAACACAACCTGCTTGTTGAAGTGTTGAGAAGTGATATACAAAGGGATTATACCATCATTGAACTCATGGTAGACATTGCCCGTATATCCCCCAGTTGAGAAGAACACAGCGGGAACATCATGCCAAACATCACATTTATAGGGGGAGCCAGCAGGTCTAGGTTTCGATACAAGGGAGAGCTCATCAATGGAGTTCATTACACTAGTCTCCCATTTTCGGGTGTAAGGCCTAATCTTCTCTTCATGGAATTCTTGCTCTTCTTCATTTTGGGTGTAAAGAAAAACTGAAAAGGTAGCGGAATGTGTTCTAATGTCACCCTTCATGTAACACATGTCTGTTCTGAAACTGCTTCTATCACAACATACGGTTCCTAGAATTACATCACAAGCATAATGAGTTAAAGAACTTTTTTATATTTGGGGAAAAAAAAAAGGCAGTCGAAGAGAACAAAAACCCTTCTTTGTTCCTTTTCTTTTGTTTAATTTGGAACAAATTGGGATGATGCATCAGAAAACAGAGTTTTAGTCATTGATACAGTGATGTGTCAAATTCCTAGACATCAATGAAAAATTTTTGATTTTTTCCCATCTTTTTCTTTCTTGGTAAGGAATTGCAAACAAAGTGGTGTGATGTAAATGGCCAGCCCAACAAATTTTTTTTTTTTGGGGGGGGGGGGGGGGGGGAGAACGGTCTCTTCTCTGCTTTTCACTTGTTGTCAGGGTATATGGGAAGCAATTGAGAGATAAATGCACCTATCACAAACTCTTAGTAATGTGACAACCATCTCATAATGCCAACCGAATGCATCTAAGATCAACCTTAGCACATCTATACTTATTTCATTTCATGAATATTATATAGGAACAGGGGACATCCAGAAAAAAAAAAGGGGGAAAAAAGTTCCCGGAAGATTCATGTTCATGAATAATATATGCGCATTTTGGAAAGAGAGAAACAGCATACCATTAGACATTGAAGAACAAGGGGAAAGATTTGAACCCATGTCAGAACCCATTTGCTCATTCTCTGCTCCTAATGAATCTGGGGGGAAGAAATACACAAATTCAAAAAATGATAATAAACTGGTGACTCCCAAAAATAATAGGGAAATCAGAGAAATAAAGACAAACTGATGAAAGAAAATTGGTTGTCTTGCTTACATAAGAGAGAAAAAGTGGAGGAAAAGCCAAAGAGCTGAGGAGCCCAGATGAGAGTGCAAGAGAGAAGAGAGAGAAAGATGAAAGACAGAAGCTTTGGCCTAATAGCTCTCTTGTAATAGCTCCCATTTGAACCAATCACTCCGCTTTGTGACTCTTCATCTCCTTCCCCTTTCCTCAAATGCTGCTGATAATACCTCTGGTAATGCACCATTTTTTCTCACTTTCTTTCTCTAGAAATCTCAAATTTTTCACCCCCTTTTGATGCAAAGAAAATGGCAACCAAAAAATGAACAAAAACCCAGAAAAAGGAGGGGTAACAGCTGTTTGCTTGAGACCCAGAAACCGAGATAGATAGCTAGAGAGAGAAGCAAGAATGAGATGCCTTAAATGTTCAAGGAGGAAAAAGGAGGGTTTTGGGGTTGGATTGATTATTTGAAGCAAGGGATCAATATAGAAGGTGGGTTTTTAATAGGTGTTATATGTTGAAGAAGTATGTATGAGAGGGGAAGAGTGTCAATGGAGGGGGCGCCGAGTGAAGGGCTGTTGTGCAGTTTAAAGAGAGAAAAATGTTGGTCAAATCAAAGAGTTCTGGGAACTTGAGATGGCCATTTCCTCTTGTGTACTTCTTTTCCGGTTTCCTTGTAAGAGGAGGGGAAACCAAGGAGAGGTACAATGCTTAAAATTTTAAAAAAAAAAGGATCAATACAATGAAAGGGAAAAAAATATTTTCAAATTTAGTAATTTTTATGTGAGATTATTTTACATAAGACATATCATAAAACGGATTCTTTCATACGACTTTCTATTAATAATTGAGGTAACTAATAGTTTATTAAGAGTGACTATAATAAAAGTCAATGTTAAATAACGTATTAGTCACCTATGAATTAAAAAGTCACTCTAAAATTTATTATTGGTCATCGTAAAATGTCAAAAAAATTCACCTTGGAAGAAGGTCGTCCTATAACAACTCTTACGTGAGACGGTCTCATCTAAGAATTTGTGTTCCAATTTATATGATTTGAAAATGTCAAGATAATTTAAGATTTGATTACTTTATTAGTATTTGTTAAAGTATGAAGTAAGGGTGAACAAGATTTTCGAGTATCCTAGAACGTGCTTAGAATCAGTCAAATGGTTCCGTTTTGGTTTCTAAAAAAGAGGAATTGATCTAATTGATTATGGTTTCGATTATCAAAAAAATATCCGGAACTGGAACCTTGATCTAGTTTAGAGAGAAAAATGAAATTTTTAAAATTTTGTATTACCTTTTCTTTTGCTTCTTTATTCTTTTTCTGTTTGATTGTTCCCTACAAAAATGACTCTTTGAACAATGAATTTAACGCAATATGATTTATTTTTTACTACTAATCGAAGAATATATCAATATATTATTCAAGTAACTAAGATAAAAACTTACAGACTTAATAAATCAACTTTCTTTTTAATACAAAGATAGAATATGAAGGTAGGAAATGATCAAACAGCCTCTCCCACCCAAAATAAATAAAAAAATTTAATTTATTAGTTGCTAAAATTTAACATTAGACACAATGGGTATCTGAATCGAAACTGGAATCGAAGGTTCCGGTTCCGGTTCCAGCTTTCAAAAATTAGGAATCGGTTTGACGGATTCCTGGTTGAGTTTCCAATTTTTTGGCGAATATCCAGAACAGCTCAATCTTACTATGAAGATGATAATAGTCTTGAATTAATACAAAATATTTTGTCATGGTATGATTTAGAACTAATACTCCGTTGAATTGCACAATGTCATATTGTTAGTATTCGTAGATTATGGTAGTGTTCATGAAATTAATTGATTGATTAGCATACAATTGTTTGAATAGATATTTTGTCATGTAACCGTTAGCAAATGGTTGTCTGATCAAGTGATTGACCAAAATATATTTTAAATTACCTCCAAGGATACCTAAAGTACAGTTGACCAAAGGCATGAAATGCTTTTGAAATACAAAAAGGTAGTTGGATTATCTTTCCAACAACACTACTTGAAACAGTCAAATTATGTTTGGGAAGGTAATTGGTCCACAAGCAGATTTGTGTAAGAGGACTAAAAGGGTCACAATAAATGAAGGATTTAAGTAAATAAAAAGAAAAATTCTTATAATTTACAATACAACCACTAGATAGAGATTCTCAAATGCTACTTTCAATAACTTTTGAAAAACAACATATAAACTACTAATCACTATTTTATCAACTACTTTACCGACCACTTACAAGTTGTGGCCAATAATGTTTTAACTAGTACAGACCACTAACATTTACTTCAACCTCTATTGCCAAACATAGCCTAAGTGTTAGTAAAAACCCCAGTCCAAACATTGTTATATTGAACACCAGCATTTGGTTGATTACTATTTTGAGTTCCCTTGGGTATGACCCATGAGATTACATGTAACTTTTTCTTACGACAAAGTTGGTATATGTGTATCTTTTATATCTATCAACATATATAACAAATAAATAAATAAATAAATAAGAACCAATTGTCCAATTCAAACAATCATCTAACAATTTAGTTTAGACGATTTAATTATAAATTTAGGGTAAATTATTACCCAAAAAATCTTTAAATCGGAAATATTTATGCTAGTACATTTACTATTATATATGGGCCCACAACAACCAAATTTTGCAAAACTTAGATAGTGTTTGGTTAAATGTAATATAATACAACCAGGATGTTGCAGCTCCCGTTGACTCAACCCAACCTCAGGAAGCTAATTCGAGAAGGTCTCCCACTGAGACAGCCTAACAAGGAAACGTAACAAGCCACCCGCCGAGGGATGCTCAGTGTAATCTCCAAACTTCGGCACATAATTGGGATGGATCTAGATTCTGCATCTTAAGATATTTGGAAGGGACCTTTCCATTTGGAGGCTCCATCGGAGAATGGCAGTCATAAGCATGCCACTAGAGGTGCATCCAAAACATCGGACAATGAGGACTGTGTTGATTTTATGTTACAGGATGGACCCCCTCCCGCTGAAATATGGAAGATGTGGATTATGTACGTGGGTCTATACATGATACTGTTACTGTATGCACCCAGGAACATCCCTCGTAGAGTTAGTTTGTAACCTTCTCCCTTATTTATTTGTTTCCCATGTATAAGCAAGATTTCAACATACTAGTGTGGAACGTTCAAGGTGCTAGTAGTAGAGACTTTCTCTATACTTTGAAAGAGCTTATTCAGAAATTTTCCCCGAAGGTTCTAGTTGTCGTCAAACCTAAAATTAGCGGGGATACTGCGGAGGTTGTCTGCTCTAAAATCGGGTTTGGTGCTAAATTTCAGGTTGAAGCTGATGGCATTAGTGGAGGTATTTAGGTTCTCTAGTAGGACGAAGACGTTCATCTCAATGTAATGGACTTAAGTAAACAATTTGTGACTGTGGAGGTCTGGAGAGATGGTGAAGGCATGTAGCTTTCCTCTTTAATTTATGCGAGCCCACGAGAATCCGGTCATGGACTAACTTATCTACTTTCGTAACAACTCTCGACCTTAGCTCTTAGCTGGTGACTTTAACGAAACCAGGAACTTGATAGAGAGGAGAAACTGTGGATATGACCTATAAGAAGGTGCAATGAATTTGATTACTGGATCGAGAACAATGGGTTATTCGATTTGCGTTTCTGATGACCTCAATTTACTTGGAGTAGAGGGAGGGACCCGTATGCCCATAAATTTGCTCGGCTGGATAGAGATTCGTGCAATAATGCTTGGCGGATGACCTTTGAACAAGCTGGGGTGCGTCAATTGTTACAGAATCATTCAGACCATTGCCCACTTCTTAATTCTATCCATGGTTTCATCAATGTGAATGTTAGACAAATATGACTGACCTGGATTGCGGAAGTTGACTGTTGGGAATAGCTCATGTCGGTACTGAATATGATGCGGCTACCAGAGTCGCCTTTTGTGTTCACGTCCTAGACCCGAAACCTTGCTGGATGGTTAGGCGGTCGTGAGAGGGGAAGAGGAGAGACTGTGAGACTTTTTATTTCGCATTAATATCAGTAACCCTGATTAATCCCCTAGAACCTCCTTATATAGGTTGGGGGGAAATAATTAGGGTTGCCGCACAAAGCAGCTTATGTGGCCGCTGGGCCTAAAACATTAGGCCCGACCAACAGCTCCCACTCGGCTACATAGGCCGCAAAATGCATGCTCTCCACGAATCACAACTCATCACGCTTCATATAAGGAATAGGACGTGCGACCGAAAAGTAACAAGTAGTGCTATATTAAGTTACCATCACTTTCACGAAATACGATACCCCAAATCATCCTGAACATCACCGGTGGCATCTCCAATCCCTTATGCCATGATATATAATATGATTATATACTTAATATAATCGCCCGGGCTGATATTGGTGATGATGAATAGATTTTTCCTTAAATACTCATGATATTGTATCTTAGCTTGATTGCTTTCCTAACATGTTCTCGTTGAACCGTATACGTTGTGGCTTTTAAGAAACATATTAAAGTTGGCACATCAAGCTTTGACTTCGTATCATAGCTTTAAGTCAAAGGGTCATTGTCCACAGGGTCACACATTGACAGAAGATAGGGAGGTCAATTGTTACTCCGTGTATGGTCGTCTTTTAAGCACACACAGCATGAAATGTGTGTCATGCTATAGCTCCCACTCAATTGGGCTCATCACTCTATATGTCATGCGAATCGCCAGTCTAGATTTTCACCCAAAATATCTAACCTGAGCCACTAAATTAACATATTAAATGTCAATCTTGACACTCAAGATTCGGCTTTTTAAGGCTTCAATATGAAATCATATCTCGTATTCGACTCCCTCGAGTCTCATCTTAGACTTACTAAGGCGACTATATCTTATCACATTCATACACTTCCAGTATGAGTAATCAATATTACATAATCATTGTCAATACGATTCAGTCTCATCCTACCCGCTACTCAAGCGTCATGGCGATTGCTTGTGTGACTAAGCCAATCAGAAGCCTATGATATTTCAATATGCCTAACGCGCAATAATTAATTATGAGCATTTTGCTCATTGCAAAAGAACCTTGTCCATCACATGACAAGATATGTCCTGAAACTGAACCTTGCGAATTCCTAGACTCAACATACGAGTTTTGAATGTATCACTAGGAATAGGTTTAGTCAAAAGGGACATACACACCTTCTTGGTATACATATACTTTATAGAAATGTCTTTTGTTTCTATGGTGACACATAATCTGCCTCCACAGCTAAGATTGTTGTGCAGTTTTTGCTTCTTACTGCATCATGACATGGCTCTCCCACCCAGGGTGAAGGCATGTCCTGAGGTTGACTTAGACTCTTCCGAGTCACTACCTCAATCGACATTTTGAGGATCCTCTCAACTTGAGATCTCCCCCTAATAGCATAAGACTAAGTCAGCTGTACCATAAAGGTATCGCTTGACTCTCTTGACGGCTTGCCAATGAGCTTGTCCTGGTTGCTTTGGTAACGACTCACCAAACCAATCGCAAAGCAAATGTCCGGCCTTATACATAACATGGCGTACATTAGGCTTCCTACGACACTAGCATAAGGGACATTGCTCATCGCCTACTTTTCTTTGTCTATTTTTTGGGCATTGGTCGAGACTTAAGGTTAAACCCTTCTCAACTGGAGTGTCTACGGGTTTGGAATAATACATACGGGATGGTTCTAAGACTTTCTTGATATATGCCTCCGGGCTCATACCTAAAAGTTTCTTAGGACGATTCCTTATTATTTCCATGCCTATGACATACCTGACTTCACCTATATCTTTCATCTCAAAGACGGAGGACAACCACTTATTAGTGGCTTCGATTATCTCCAAGTTGTTCCCAACCAATAGTATACCATCAACGTATAGGGTAAGGAATATAATCCCCCCGATTGATCTTTTGACATACATGCAGTGGTCTTTCGAAACCATGGATAAGCCAAACAAAGTTATAGCTTCATGGAATCTTAAGTACCAAGATCTAAAAGACTGCTTAAGACCGTATATAGACCTTTTAAGACAATATACCTTGTCCTCTTGTCCCTTTGATACGAAACCAATGGGCTAGTCCATATAGATCTCTTCCTCAAGGCTATCATTGAGGAAAGCAGTCTTTACGTCTATTTGAAACAACTCTAAGTCCTAATGAGCAACCATGGCTAGGAGTAGGCGAATAGAGGCAAATCGCACCACATGAGAAAACGTCTCTTCATAGTCTACACCCTCAATTTGTGTAAACCTTTCTCCACTAAACAGGCTTTGAACATATTGATCAAACAATCTGCCCGGTGTTTTATCTTAAAAACCTACTTATTTCCAATATACTTATGCTAGGTTGGAAGATCAACAAGCTCCCAAACCTTATTTCTCGCCATCGAGTCCATCTCATCTCTCGTAGCATCCATATACTCTTTATGGTTTGGTGAGTCAGTTGCCTCTTGATAAGATGTAGACTCCTCAACTTCCAAGAGAGTGCATAGGAATAGTTCCTCTTCGATTTGGAAATATCATCGAGGAAATCTTCCATGCTCACTCCTCTGAGCCTAGGGCTCTTCATTGTTTGTCTGCCTGGGTGAGGCATCACTCCCCCTTTCTCTAAGAGGTGTGGGATCCTGAGCATGTAGAGAGTTGCTCTCACTACTCCTTTGGGGCGTGGGATTCCAAACATATGGACTAACTATATATTCGAGAACTGAAGATTGATGACGGACCTCAATCACAGGTTGACTTTCCTCATGTATAGGAGATCGAGGATGAATCTCATTCTCCTGGGCAGATAAGTCTCCCCCATTTCCTTCGGATAGAGGAGGCATACTATCTTTGGTGACTTGGTTAGAATCCAAATTCTCCCCCTCATCGAATGATGGTTGGATATTTTACTGTAACTCAAACTGTTCGACATCCTTCTTAACTTCACCAATGGTCGGGAACTCATCCTCGAGAAAATCAACATTGCGAAAATCTATTTCTATCATGCCATCATTTGGGTGTTCCCCGTAAATCACATATCTTTCAGACTATGCGGGATACCTAATGAACACCATTTTGGTGGCTCTTGGACCAAGCTTTTTATGTTTGTGGGTTGGGTTATGCACATAACCGGCCGAACCCTATGGGCATAAATGGTCCAAGAATGGCTTTTTACCAAACCATAACTCATATGGTGTGGCAGGTACACTCTTACTCGACACGTGGTGAAGGATGTAGGCTGCTGTAAGCAGCGCATCCCCCCAAAAACTAATTGGGAGGTTTGCATGTGCCATCATTGACCAAACTATATTAAGCAATGTACGATTCCTGCGGTCCGCAACACTATTTTGTTGTAGGGTGTATGGAATCATTAGCTGTCTTTTTATACCTTTTTCCTCACAGAACTCTCTAAGCCTATCAGAGAGGTAACCACGACCTCGATCAGTCCGAAAATTTTCAACTCTTCGTCCCAGTTGAGTCTCTACTTTTTGTTGCGAAGTATTTGAACATATCAAGTGCATCGTAGCGTTGAGATAGTAGGTACGCATATCCACATCGTGAATAACCATCTATAAGGGTGATGAAATAGATAGCCCCATGACGTACCTTAACATTCATGGGTTCGCAAATGCCCATGAATAACCATTATAAGGGACTAGATGTCTAGAAGCCTTATCAAAAGGCTTTACTTTGCTAGCTAGATATTACTCACTTAGGCAACTTAACCCTAGTGAGTTGATCTACAGGATCATCTCTAGTTAGCTAATTCACTCTACTTTGACCCTTATGATCAAGTCGAGTATGCCTAAAAACAGAGTTCAAAGAAAGCGACAAAGATGGAAGATGTCAAGGTAACAGAAATCAAGAGAGAAAACTAATATCAGAACTAAAAGGTACAAAGGTACGCTACACCCTAAGAGCATAGAGAGCGTCATGGAGGAACAACTTATTTCCTTCACAGGGTTTGAGCTGACATGTTGCTATGTCAAGTATATGTTCCTCACTGTCATCCCTTAAGACAGCAGTTTGTGAACCGTCGGATAGCGATGAAGGTTCACAAAATCAGCTCAGCCCTGAACTATGTGTTTGGTTGCTCACATGTCTACAATCCACTAAGGAAGAAATTTTGGTAACTACTGCCTATAATTTACCCCTTGGGGTGCGACCCTTCCCCGGATCCTGCGTGAATGCAGGATGCTTGTGCACCGGACTGCCTCTTTTTTTTTTTTAATTGCTTGGAAGTACGCATGTTATTCAGGTGTAATTGTGAAAGAAGGTACCTTAGTTAGCTTGGGACGATCCCAAGCGGTGGGTTTCTTCTGTTCACAATTATAGCACTTTACACGCGCTACATTCTACTCTCTATTAAACTTGACCTCTTACTCTTTTGGTAACACCATCCTTAGGTTTGGAGTTTTGAGAAAGGGATAAATCTGGTCAAACCGGATGATAAGCTGATCCCACGTGTCCTTAACAGTGAGATAACCTTTAAATCCCCTTACCAGAACATCATGCATGCAATACTACATAGCCAACATGCTGATTGATCCTTCCTCGAGCCATTCATGGTATATTATTAGGCTTTTTCTTAATACTGCTTATACGCAGTCACATCTATGTTATTCACATTTTTGCCTATCATAGGAGACTTTAAAAGCCATCAAGTATTCTAATACTTTAAGTTTATTCAGAAGAAGCTAAATCTTCTAACACTATGTATTATAGTTAATACTATCTAACTCTTCATTGGTAAACTAATCACCAATCATATTTTAATTGCCATATCTGAAAGCATATATTTAAAAATGGACATTATGCATATTTTCAGATAATTAAATTATCAAAAACTCCATCACTCATGTCGTATGATCGAAAATTTCGCTAAGGTAATAATCATCACATACAAGCATGAATTAGGAATTTTTATAATTTAATTACTGTATTTTCCCATAAAACAAAACTTATGGAATACACAATTTGTTAAACTAATTAACACATCTAGAAATATTACAAAAATATTTAGCTTTAATCATGTAAAATAAATTTACACAAAATTATATAAAACAAATTTATATAGTCATTAATATGTCATTTAAAGATCTATTTAATGACATATCAACTAAAAAGGAATTACATGTAGTAATTATGTGGGACACATCCATATAATGTTACAAACTTTAGTCAATATGAAACGAATTCATATGATATGTCTATTAGTAATATAATATATTATTATATCTTAGGCCAAATTCACATTTGGCCATGTAAAACATATTTACACAAGGTTCATTTTTATATGAAACTAATTCATATGTTCTGGTACTAAAACAATTTGTTTATTTTCTCAATATATAACACATAGTTATACATCGATCATATCTTTCATGTTATCATCACATATATGGATGTGAATTAGGAGTTTCTTTAAGTCAATTATAAAATTTATAAAAGTTTGGTTAAACTTATTAACACATTAATCGGTGACTATCACACAGATACTCACTTTCAATTATGTAAAACATATTCACATAAGCTTTATAAAACTAATTCGTAAGAAGCGTTCTCAACAAAGAACTCCTATAACATAAATTTATATTTAACTCTAATATTATTACAAAAATGGCAACATGAAACATAAGCTTATGTTATATAAATTAATTTATATAACATATTACTAAAATAAATTCAACATATAACACATTGTTATAAATCATACGTATGATTTTCATATTATCATTACATAAACAATAATATAAAATAATCGTTACATGAGTAACAGTGATGTGAGCATAAAAATGCTAAAAATATAGGAAAAACTCATAATCACTTCCAACATATAAAACTGATTATGATTACGTTGCCTAAAACAGAAATCGAAAAACAAAAATTGCCGGAAAAAACCGAGCCCAGGAAAAAACAACCTGATATAAAATAAAGTTGGGCCTTAGAACCGACCCATAAACGACCAAAAAATCGGATGAGCAACTGGCCCATTAAATGGAGCCCAACCGGGGCCTTCATATAAGTGAGTAACACTCACTTAGCTCCCCCCTCCTTACTAACCCTAAACACTCTCTCTCCTCTCTCTCCCGTCTGCCCCTCTATCCTCTCTCTTCCTCTTGATCCCCGAAAAGGAACTCCTCTCTTTCTCCTTTCGGTCTGCCTTTCGATGCCATGGGCAGGAAATGGGGCACCAAGCTCCTTTCTTGGGCTTTTGGCGTCGAGACCACGATAGCCACCTTTACCGTTGAGGTTCCTTCATTCAGCCATGTCACCGCCATAGCTAAGATGTGGAGCACAGAGCTCCACCAACAACCGACCTTCTCTAACCCTTTTTATAGCTGATTTACGACTTCTTCTCACAGCTCATGTTTCTATCTCAACCTTGTCGAGGATGGTGAACCCTGGCCGAAAGCCCAGATGAGGAAAGAACCCCCACTCGCCGTCAAAAGCCCACAAATAACCCACCAGCGTGTAGATCGGTTGTACCCGAGCCAGAAAACAGTAGCTGTGCACCGAACGTGCCTCTCAGGTGGTGGCGCATGACTCACATGTAGCACCAATCTAGTGGATTTCGCAGTTTCTTTACCGGATTTGGGTAGATAGGTGATCAAGGGTGCGGTTGGAGGAAGAAAGAGAGCCAAAATCTCCTTCGTTGGCGGCGAGTGTCTCACACGCACCACCCCTCCACAGCGATTCTGGTGGGTATGGTCTAGATCGGAGTCTCTTCTACCCCTTTTCCTTTTTTTCTTTCTTTTAGCTGAGGTCGAGTTTCAGGCAGAGGGGAGGTTAGGGTTAGGATTTTGGATCTCAAACAAAAACGAATTTGCCTTTTAATCAAATAACATAGTTGCAAGGACTGAATTAAAAACTGGGTTGAGTTTTATGCACATACACGGTAGCATACAAGCATTGCATTCACGAATTTGATTTATCATTATTGTACTTAGTAGTATAAATAATCATGCCTTCTGATTGCATCATAATTCAGTTTAATTACATAATGACAATGATTAATCAACTAATCATGTTTCTCACACATTAATCTGAGCATGGATAGATTTAGGCATGAACTTGATTAATCTGGGTATGACTTCGGTTAACACATAATCGCATACAGAATCATGCTTGTAGGGTATAAATATGTTAAGTAATCTGGGCATGACGGATTGACACATAATCAGTGAGCATGACTAAAAAACTAATCTTTAGCCAATACACGACATTAAAGACACAAAAGCATGCTTTTGGTTGCATAATTACAAAAATTAAACAACTAATCATATGATCATGTTCAAAAAATCAAGCGTGCTTATCATTTAGATTTTCAAACGCATTAAACAGGACTAAATCGATTAGTCTAGGCTCTGATACCACTGTTAGACAAATAGGACTAACCTAAATTATGAAAGTTGACTGTCGGGAATAGCCCACATTGGTACTGAATATGAGGCGGCTACCAGAGTCGCCTTTAAGGTTCACGTCCTAGACCCGAAACCCCGCTGGATGGTTAGGCGGCCGTGAGAGGGGAAGAGGAGAGACTGTGAGAGTTTTTATTTCGCATTAATATCAGTAACCCTGATTAATCCCCTAGAACCTCCTCATATAGGTTGGGGGGAAATAATTAGGGTTGCCGCACTAAGTGGCTTATGTGGCCATCGGGCCTAAAACATTGGGCCCGGCCAACAGTGCACAAGGTACAAAGACCTTTATGGTTTTAGGCAACTTGGCTAACGCATGAAGAATTTGGTTACTTCCTCAACTCCAATTGGCTCTAGGATATGCCCCTATATACACTACTTAGGCAGGTTGCTCGGCGCTTGAAGAGTGGAATAAAACAATGTTTGGTAATATTGTCCAACATAAAAAGGAGATTTGGGCAAGACTAGAAGAAGCTCAACATAAACTAGCAGATCGTCTAAATAGATTCTTAGTTAAGTTAGAGGCCACATTACAAAAAGACCTTGACAGAGTTTTAGAGCAATTGGAACTATTTTGGTTTCAAAAATCATGAGTTGAGGCAATTAGGGACAGGGATCGGAACGTAAGGTTTTATCACACTAGCAATATCGTTCGACGAAGAGTTAACAGAATTAAAGCACTCTAAGATATTCTTGGTATCTAGCATGGGAAAGCGCAGATGTGGAGCATATCGTTCGCGAGTTCTTTTGACAATTGTATACTGATGAAAAGAAGGAGTATCAACCCTATACTTTACCCTGCAATAGGTTCCCCTCTCTCTCTAAGACGAACTTGACAACCTTGCCAACCATTTACGGGTGAACAAGTGAGAAAAGCGGCATTTTAAATGGGGACTTTTGAGACCTCAGGACCGAACAAATTCTAAGCTTTTTTCTACCAAAGGAACTGGGAGCTTTTAGGTGACAACCTTGTAAACCTTGCGCTGAACATTGTCCATGGTTGAGACTTCCTTAAAGGTTTAAATGATATGTTTTTAGTGCTTATACCTAAAGTTGATAACCCCCAAATAGTGACCCAACTTCGGCCAATTGGGTCATGCAGCATTGCTTATAATGCAGTGACAAAAGCTATCGTAAATAGACTCTAGTTCATTTTGGAGAAACTCATGGCACCGTGTCTGACTAGTTTTGTTTCGGGTCAGCAAATCTCTGACAGCATGGTTATTATCTAGGAAGTGTTGCACTCCATGTGTCATGATCAAGGCAAGATCAGGTATATGGCAATCAAGATAGATTTTGAAAAGCATATGACCATTCGAGATGGCCCTTTATACGTGAATCCTTAATGGATATACGACTCCAGCAATTGCTTGTTGAGGTTATTATGAATTGTGTGAGTTTGGCTTCTTTTAATGTGCTATGGAACGGGGCTAAAAGTGAGGAATCCAAGTCATCCCGAGGTGCTCGATAGGGGGACCCTCTCTCACCATACCTTTTTGTTCTGTGTATGGAATGTTTGAACTATATTATTATTGAAGCGGTCGATAGAGGGCACTAGAAATCGATTTTTGCTAGTTGGGATGGTCCTCCCCTTACCTACCTCTTCTTTGCTGGTGACTTGATTTTATTTGGCGACGTATGTAAGGAACAAGCTTAGGTCATTCAACAGATTCTTGAACGGTTCTACCAGGCTTCGGGTTAGAGAGTTTCTCGCAACAAGTCCATGGTTTTCTTTTCGAGTACTAGCTCAAGTGTGAAAGATGAAATCAATGAAATTCTTCACATCCCAATTATGTATGATTTAGGTCGTTATCTTGGAATGCCCACTATTAATGGTCGAGTCATGAAACAGGTAACGACTCGACCCAAATATTCATATGAATTACAGTAAATCATCTTAATTACAAATTAATCAAGTTGGGCCCCGCATTTCAATCTAGCATTTTTTTTTCATTTCATTTCAGCATTTTCTTTATATATATACTATTGCAGGTTGAATCGGCAGAATGGCCTCGAAAATAAAGTTTTGGGTACTTCTAAAATAATTCATTAAAAGTCCAACGGAATAGTTGGACGTCTGCTCTGCTAACGTAAAAATATCGCGCAAAATTTTACATCCAAAAAAAAAAATCCGGTCAAAGTCGATTTGACCGGTCAAACTGATTTTGACCGGTCAACGTCGGTCAAACCGACTCAAAAAAAAAGATCTAAGATATTTTACCCCTTTGCCCCTATATATATGTGGGGGGGGTCTCTCACTCACACACACGGCAGGGGAGGGGGAAAGAAGAGAGAGAGAAGAGAGGAGAGAGAAAGGAAGAAGGGAGAGAGAAAGGAAGAGAGGAGAGAGAAAGAAGAAAGGAAAAAAGGAGGAGGAAGAGGAGATTAAAGTTTTGGGTGCTGGAGCAAATTCGAGGTAAGTAATTCTTGACTTCTGGATCTAAACATTTGCATTTGATATTTTATGATTTAGTATATTAAGAATATTCATGTCAGGCGGTAGACGTCAATCGTATAACTTCATGATTAATTGCTGCGATTGAGGTATCGTGATTTGTTAATTATGATATGAATGTATTCACGCGGGTTTCGCAGTTATGAGATTGAAGAAAATTTCTCTGATAAATTTATGCTAGAGACCGGGACTGTTTTGATTATTGTGAGCCATTGGGTTGAACAACATGGTGACAAGTTTACGGAAGAATATACATACTATTTGAAAACTTGCGATCAAGTTCATGAATTTTGGATATACACTTTGAGAGTCATAAATTCTAAATGTGTATGTTAGGAATATTAATGTGTATGCTAAGAATATTATGGCTAGTGAAATGTGATTATATGAGTTCACCACGTAACGTTTTGAGGAAAAGAGCTCATGTCTTGACTAAGGTCGTTACAGAACGTTCCAGAGTTATGACCGTAGTAGCAACTGTCATTATTTATACCAAGGAACCAGTAATTATCCCGACAACGTAAACAAAAATTCGGATAAAAATAAAATGACCGTAATTTAAATTATGCAATGCATGACAAAAAGATAGGCATTAATAACAATGAACCATAATGATAATAATTTAACAAAGCAAGGACAAGTAACGAATATTAAATAAGTGTTTGCGGTATAAAAGACAAGGGATTCAAATTATCGATCAAACTAAGAAATTCCAACAAATTTCATAACCTTGTACTAATCACAAGAGAATTACATATGTAAAGCAGGAAGGATAAGGAGGCCATATCTGTCGGTTCAAACTGCCAGCGTACATTTTTCATTACAAAGGCGAGAGAATCTTAATGAGCGAGAGAATCTCAATGACCAGGTACGTACATTGCCTGTGCTTTTCAAAAACTCACAGTGTTCTCAGCAATACAAAATTAATATAAGATTCATTTAATGAATCAATTTCTCAATGTTTTGTCACATAAACAAGTGGCCCCGCCAATCATCATCAGGGCTTATGCCCAACAATTATCAAGGCTTATGCCGACCAATATACCTGCGCGCGACGTCAACTCAGGCTTCTCGATCGGCCTGGAGGGTGAGCACCCAACGTATGATCGTTTCAAGATGTACATCGACCAAGGGGTCCACTTTCAGATAATAATCAGCAGGCCAATTTTACTTATGCATTTTCTCTCTCATGTTTGCAAAGTAAAATGTTTTGAAATGCGGGCGCCCAACTAATTTAACTCAAAGTTTATTTTACCGCATGGGAATGTACGTGCTGAGCTTCGGCTCATCATCCGCATATTTTCATATTTTCTGTTTTATGTATGGGAAGAAGTGAACAGCAATCCTCCTGAGAAACCAGAAAGTAGCTAAAACGAGGAACATCGACTGGTTGCTAGCCAGTCAGCGCTCACAGTAATGATAGGTTAGTAACTGGAGGGTTGTATGTTGCTATTCGTTTGAAATATGAGGACAATACTACTTAGTATTAGTACATCAAGTTATCACGTGGGGAACAACCAGTATGAAGAGACAAATACTTATGTGAAGTGATTTCAGTTGTTTATGAAATTAGATAGCCTTGTTCCATCTCGGAACGGCGGTAACGCCTCCATTCAAAACAAAAGTCTTCCGCTACAGATTAATGAATTCATGGTTAAGTTAAGGTAATCAGCATTAGCTTTTGGGGGCGTTACAGTTATGGTATCAGAGCTCGGTTTAGCATCACTGTGAGCTATAGGAATGCCTATGAGGTAGGCTAGATCAGCAAGATAAATATGTGACCAGGAGTTCATATGTCTAAGTGCATCATGGGGATGTTTTGGGGATATCGCAAAATTTCAGAAATGAGAATGTTGAGGGCCTATCACCGTGTCATGGATGCCTTACCATAATCATTAAGTATGAAAAGTCCTGTTGGGCAATTCAATAGCCTATGTGATGCAAGCTGATCTAATAATGATGTTATGGGTCAAGATAAGTTGTTACACCAAGAAGGTGTTGTTAAGGCACCTATAAAGTATATGAACCTATAGGACTATCGACTACTAGCTGCGAATGAGTCATTATTCCTTAAACGCATATTTGGCAGTGACAAAGGCAGCTAGTAATAAATGTGTGGTGGACGTGCTGAACTTTAGGTCGTTGACCTAGATCATAGACGCTCGTATGCCTCCATTTGGGCAATCCACATCAAGGATGTGTGGGAAAGAGAATTTGATAGTGTGGTTGGGTCGATGATGATTACACCTAGTAATCAAAATTTACAGGTGCTTGGAGATTACCCTGAATGAGTTTTAGATGGTATATCTTCGAAGACACTTGAAGGCAAATAATGTTTAAAATTGTTCATGATCACGCACGTTTAGGATGCACTGATGGATTTAGATCGTTTTAAATAAGATTGTGTGATATTTGGCGTTGGGAACAAATGTCGAGAGGTTCATGTGGATCTATATGAGTTAAAGAATGATTTTAGTGGGTGGATATGTGAAGAAAATATTGCAAAAATATGGTTATTGAACTAGCAACAGATCTGAAATACAGATCCCTTTGGGAAGAAATGGGTATCGATTGGCGCAGGAAGAATTCATGACTGATTTAGGGATAGCTTGAGGAGTTAGCTTCCGATATGTTCTGAAATTACGCAATTTCGAGGTTTTCAGAACCTTACCATGTGAATAAGGCTTCGTGTCCTCAAAAAAGTTTTAGTGAACATCATGATCTTTTATACTGGATTTTACATCTTCCTTGGAGATCAGGAATGAAAGATAGGAATTTTCTAATGCAGACCATCCAGCAACAACATTCGGAGATAGTTTCAAAAGTTTTTATGGTATTGTAAGGACATCACAAGGTATAATGAGGCAGACAAATTTGATTATATACGGAAGCTTATTTAGACTAATAGATGACGTTCACTAAATATTACAAGATTCTAAGGAGACGGTATTAATAGTCTCTCTTATTTTGGGATTAGGCCATGCGTGTTAAGGGGCTCAGCAATACTCATTAGATGGAGTAAAATATTTTAAGGGTAGAAGGTTATACCGTATGGAACAACAGGTAATTTGATAAGTAAGCTTTGGGATGACCAAGGATCAGGAAGAGACGATCATCTACAAATGTGAAACCATAGGGAAGAGGCTGGAGGTTATGCCAATTATATCAATGGGTTTGCTGCCTTGTGGAAGCATGACCAATGAACCTCATTTGCCAGGAGTAAATCAGAGTCTGGAAAAACAAGAACTCATTGGAGAAGCATACTAAGTGTGATGATTATTAGGATTGAACGTCGGGGATTATTGAATATATTGGTAGGAAATTGATGAGATAAGTTAAGCATACATATACTCGTCGATTGTTTGGATCCTATGAAGGTTGAGATGTCAAATTTCAAAAGAACATTTTTATAACGACAAAGAATTGAGGAGCGTTAAAGTCCATGAAATATCTGGGTATTAAACAAAGCCCCGACGCCTTTCCTTTGACCCTTCCAAATTCTCAAAAACCTTATCGGTAGGAATTCCAGTATTGATCCAAATGGGAGTCCACTGATCAACACCCTTCCTGACTTTTGGGGATATCACCTAAAACTAGCAACCCCCCCTTATTATGCAATCACATATTTTAATTTGTATTTCCTTTTCATACAGTTTTGCTAACTATATAATGGTTGCAGCAATACTTCATTATCCATCCTCTCCTCCATTGAATTGTCTCAAGACTTTAATGTTTACAAGAGAATCCTTACCATTATGATAGATCATGTCTCTCCCATGTCTCCACTGATTACCTTTGTTCTGCTTATTCACCAGGGCCATTAATTCAAGGATGATGTGATCTTTTCTTTTCTTCCCCCTTAACATCCAATCCTTACATGGATAACTACTCTCCTATCATTCGGGTTTTGCATTCATGCACGAAGCTTTGATTTTGTGAAATCAATTATTGGAATTATTTCCTTTTTAGTGCCCTCTATCTCTAAATTGTTTATACTTATCGCTTATTTTCACTCCATCTACATCACGGTGATAATTTTACTATCCATCGTTTTCCAAATCTGTCATCTGTTCCTTTCGATAATCACCTCAATTTACTTTTTGCGATCATTATTTCAATAGTAATGCAATTTTTCTTACTCTATCCCAATTAAAATCATCTTATCCTTATTACCCTCCGTTCCTTTGCACTCTATCCACATCAGGGTAATGTTTTAATTATCCATTGTTTCGAAATTGTCACCGGCTCCTTTTTATGAGCTGTCACACCAATGACCATTCCAATACTTTTAGTCAATAATCAACTCCCCCTTAATCATTTTGACCTCTGCATTGGTATCGTCTCATTGTTACTTTACCCCCTCTCTCAACCCCGAGCAATTACTTAAAAAGATCTTAATTGGCATCTGAGACCTTGTTGATTAATCTATTTTTTGCATTAATGCTGTTATTTCTGTCATTTCTTATAACTGATAAACTTGCCTCATCGTTAAACATTGTTTCCTTTATCGTTATCTGATCCTTCTTTAATTATTAAACTTTTGGAGAGTTGGTGCTTTCTTATGAGTGTTCGTATCCATTTCCAGGATCACCCACCAAGTCTAACTTGTTAAATATTGAATATGTCCTTGCTCGATTTTAAGTGCTTGTCAATATTCTAATGCTTCTGACCATCATCTTTCTCTTTTTCATTTCGCTAGAAGTGTATTTATGTATACATATTGTAGCCCGTTTATTTATGGTAGTCAGCCCGCACAGCTTGACTCGAGTTAGAAGTGCAGTTACGCTCTCAAACTAGTGCAAGTGAATAGTAACTGTTGTAGCCCCACCAATTTTCTTGTTTTAAAATTCTATTCCTTAAAATATAGACTTGACTCTTCTCTATGCAGTCTCGTTATCTTACGTAAACTCATACGTATTGCCTATTTTACACCCTACTCATTCCAAACCCAAATTCATCTATCGACTCTGTCGCGTTGATGGCGGCTAAATGGTCGCCTTGTTGAAACTCCATGACTATTGTCTTCGTTCCAACTACTTAAGCAATGATTGTCCTTGGGACCTGTTGGTAACTTGTTATTAACCATTGCGCCCATTCTTGCTCAATTTTAAATGATTGTCGACATTCTAATGCTTATGACTTTCATTTTTCTCCTCTTCGTTCCATTACGGACGTACTTATCGGTATTTCACCTTTCCCTTCTGCATTTTGTTGAGAGCCTAATTATGTATGTACATATTTCATCACCCCAACAATTTCCTTGCTGTCAAATCCCGTCTCTCAGAAGATCGTCTTGACTTCCTCCATGCAATCATGTCATCTTACTGAAGTTTGTTTCATTTCAACTTATTTTATTGTGCTTACGTTGTACTCTATCCATTCAAATCCCAATCCTCCCATCAACTCTTCATGGTGATAATGGCTAAACGGTCACCTTGTCGGATACTCAAATTCTTTCTTATTCCATTCCATGTTCCATAAAGCACACCTGGAGCTACAAGTCAACCTTCTAACTACCTAATCAGACTAAGAAAGCCCAATAATGATTGTATCTGCCACTGGTATGACTCAGGAATTTTCTCTCTACTAAAACAAGCCCTCCTTGTGCACTTCATCTCCAAATGACTAGCAGTCATTCATTTCGACTTTCTAAGTCATAAACCCGTTCAAAGTTGCTGGAAAAAAAAAAAAATCTACTACTTACTACCTACTTGACCTGCCTCACTTTTCTTCCAACCAAGGCCATGTTTGTCGCCTGCAATCGGCTCTTTCGGTTTCTATGAACACCTAATTAAGGAATATGTTCTTCACCCCATCTATTTTCCGTACTTGTTCTTTCATATCAAACGGTATCTGTCTGCCACCCCCATCCACGTTCACCTCATCTAAGTCAAATCTCTAATGCCAAAAATTTCAATCAGACACGCTCAAAAACCTTAAACGAACATGACACACAAAACAACGTACCCAAAAACAAAAGCTCGTTCGAACTCATGGAAACAAGCTTCAAGAAATTAAATCCACAACCATAGGACAAAAAGGTTTCAAACTCATATATTCAAGAGCTACAAACGGGCGTGACGTAGCAACACATTTGAACGAGAACTCACATCCTATCTTGGATTTTTGAAGAATTCATGGCCATCTTTCGTTTAGCTATTCTATAACAATCCCTTATTGATGGTATTGACTTCACTATCTAGTTCTGTCATAAGCAATGACTCACATCACCACCATATCCATTGCTCTCATTCATGGGTATGCTATACATATTGATTTGAGAAGTTTTCACAGGAGCTCGCACAGGCCAAATCTAAGTCACAGCTTTCCCCACTTGTTATATATTATCTAGAATTTCACCCCAAGTGGGTCATTAAATCCAATAGAACTCCTAAACCCACTAAGTTTGATACTTTCTTGATTCCTAATTCAGGCAAGGCTCACAAACAAGCTCCCACATAGTCACCTTCGTCACAAGCTAAAAGCTCCATGAAAGTTTGTGAATATTTATTTCCCCTTAAATGACTTGGCCAAGATGCACACATGATCAATCTTACTCAATCTTCATTATTGCTCTTTATACACTCCTTCAAAGTGCTTCCAAGAAAGGTTCCACTGAACTTCACGAGATCTTACAGGAAATACAAAAACAATAGGGACAATCTACAGCAAAAAGTTTCAGAAGTTTCTCCGAAAATCCATTACACAAAATGACGACCTGATTACATAGCAAGTCAGTTCATGCACATAAACAGCATATTCTCACAATCCATGATAAACCTATTTTTTACACACTTTTAGGCATGATTTTTACCTATTAACTCGGCAGTTTCTGGTATAATTTTGTGAGTTTAGAGGTCGATTATTCATTGTTTATCTCAAATCTACCTAAAAGTCGTGTTTTTGTGTTTACAGGAGCCTGACTTGAATAAATGAGGAAAACAAGCTAATGTCGCGCCAAATTGAAGCAAAAAGGATCAATATTGAGTTAAAATAAGAGGCACGGTCACTCCAGGCGCGGTGAACCCCAATCCAGGATTCCCTTCTCATAATTGACTTAGACCAAATAGAGTTAGAATCAGCTAAACCAACTTCACTCGACATTCGCCTAGATTAAGTGCTAGTACTAGGGGCTTGCACTTTATTTCTGATGAGCAAAAGTCACGTTATGAGCTTTTAGCCACTAGGCATGCTAGTGAGCAGAAATTCTTTCATGCTGACTCATTACGGACTTTAGGAATGCTAGATGACATGTTAACTCTATTTGGTCGTTTGGGTTGGTCTGAATATATTAACATGCAATATGCCTCGTACGACCGATTGATGATTGAGTTTTTGAGTTCATTGGCTGTTGATTGGGATGGTCGGTACAATGGTCAGAAGGTTTCCATCTATTTTAGGATGTTCAGCATTGACCACCGGATGAGTCTGCGCATGTTTAACGACCTTCTACGACTCCCGGTGGCCGATGGGGCATATCGCGATGTGCCCTCTTTATGGCGCCCTGACCCCGTTTGGTTGAGCATTACATGCTCCAAACGGAAGGACTACCACGATAGGTGGGGGAGACCCAGGGTCTATGACCCTCGACAGGCGAAGGCTACCGACATTTGTAATGTCAACTTACGGTACCTTCAGCGCCTTACCGCTAACATTATTTTCAGCCGCAACGATACCCAGAATGGGTGTCGTAAGGCTGAATTATTTATTATTTGGTGCGCCCTGTCCAGTACCCCTATTGATACGAGGGCCTTCATTATCCGCCACCTGGCGGAAGTGGCCAAACCTAGCAACCGAAACGTCCTTAGCGTTGGCGGTACCGTTACCGCCATTGCTATTGCTTTAGGCTACAGCTCGAGACTCTCTTCTCTCGAGTCTCACTTTTTAGGTGGTCACCTCGACCTTGGTACCCTGCATCATATGCATATCATAGATACCAGAGGTGACACTATTCGGTACCCCCACCATAAGACCATCCTTTTCAACCTTCCCAATCCTCAGCGCACCGCAGTAGCAAACAAAAGAAACTGGAATTGCGACGGGCGCATCATTAGGGCCACTGTTCTTCCCAGCGAGGAGCAGTTGGCCGCTGATCTGGATTTAGATGAGGGAGAGGAAGGCGAGGAGAGTGCGGAGGAGAGTGACGAGGGCGCTGAGGCTCCCGAGGCTACAGCCGAGGATAGTGGAGCTCCTACCTCCCATGAGCCTATTCCACCACCACCACCCCTTCACCCACCATTCCCTCATTCCATGGGTGGGTCCTCCTCCTCCGCATCTTCTATGCCGCTTGACCCCACGTTCCTTCAGTCTTTCTCAAACCTCCAACTGGAGGTATCGGGTCTTAGAGAGGGTTTTAGTGGCATGAGCCGTGATATCCAGCGCATTTCTGGGCGCATGGATTCCATAGAGGAGGGGGTGAGCCATTTTCGCGGTTATATTGACCGCCAGGAGCAGAGGGAGTTGCGGCGGCTTCAGCGTGAGGAGGAGCGGGCCATTCGCGAGGCCCGTGAGTCTGCGGAAAGGCGTCGGATGAACGAACTGCTTTGGCGTCAGTCCGAGACGATGCGGCGGATGGAGGAGCGTTTTCGCTCTTTCCCTGGCGCCCCGGCAGGTTCTTCATCCACTCTACCCTTTGACCAGGGTAGCTCCACCCATTTCTATCCCTTTCCCCCGTCCTTTTGGCCTCCCCCTGGGCCCGATGGGGCCCAATGACTGCTTTCTGTCCCCCCCTTCCCCACTTGTTCTGTATCTCTTCCTATCTTTTTCATTGGGGACAATGAAGAGCTTCGGCATAGGGGGTTAGCTCACCAACTGCTAGGTGACTGCTTGTAGTTTGTGGTGGTTTGTACATATCCATCTGTTTATTGCATCCTTGCATGCATTAGTTTTCATTAGTTTTTATTTTTATTTTTATGTTATTTCTACTATTTCTTTTTGCATGTAGGATAGAGCATATATATAGGTAGTGCATTGTATATATTTTATTTTATTTTCTAACCCTTGGCTTCAAGTGGACGTCTGTTGAGTGGAGCATTACAAGACTGCGAGGTAATTCTTTCAACTCTTCTCTTCATCTATCCACTCTTGCTTAAGGTGCTTTATTGTTTTCATTCCCCCCCCCCAAAAAAAAAGAGAAAAAAAGTTTTTGAAAACCCCTCCTATGACGATTACCAAGGCCTTGTGGATCAGTTGGCTGACTTGGTTGTGTATACCTGTGGGTCCCTTGTGGCAAAAATGTGTTTGCTTGATGATATTGAAATTGTTGTGACCACACTGTTTAGTTCGCATTCCTGATCGCCCTTGAAACCCCCTTTTCGTGAATGATTACTCCTATCCAGTAGGATCTTTGGGGTTGGTTGTGTTATTTGGTAGTGTGACCCGTGAGACTTTGAGCCTATAGACTAATTCATCAATTTAGTCTCATTTCTTTTCCATGTGTGTCTCTTTCATGATAGCATCTCTAGAACTTGGTTGGATTCTTTTTGAAATCGCTTTTAGCACGTATACAGCAATCAAAATGATAGAGGCATTCATTTCTTTTTGAGCTACATAGCCAAATTGCCACCTGTGATGTAATGTTTACCCTTTGCTTACCCCCTTGAGCCTTATCTGTTTTGTTGTGAACCTCTCACTGCTAGCATTTGGCCTTAACATATTTCCTACCTTCAAGCCAAAGCCAGTAGAGCAACGCTTCACGTTTGTGGGTAACTTTTGGGTATCGTTGTGGTTATTTTGGCATTTAATGGGGATACATCATGATAATTATTCGGGAAAGTTTCTTACTGTTATTGCGCATGCCAAGCACTTATTTATCTTATCCCTCGCCAACCCAAAAAAAAAAAAAAAAGAAGAAAGAAAGGAAAAAAAAAAAGTAATAAAAGTGTTTGGCGTGTTAAGCATAGTGCGTTCCCGATGGTCCATTGGGTTTAGGTATGTTTGATTTCATTGAGAGTGCGATGTGATCTGTTTAATTGTTGGTTGCTCACTAGCTATGGCTTTTAGCTCCACATTTCCCAAACTGTTTGTCCCTCTCTTACCTATACCCTTAGCCCCATTTCAACCCTGCGAAGTCCTCTTGATTGTTGTCGTGTATTTTGCACTTTAGCGGTGGAGAGTTGAGAATTCTCCCAAGCCTATGGTAGATTGTTTTAGTGGAAGCGAATCGAGTGAACCTCTTTACATCTTAAACACATGTGAGGGAGAGCATTTACATTGCCCCCCTTATGAGAGTCACTACCAAGCCAACTAGCCCACTACTTGCTTGGATGCGTCATGATTGGGGAGGGGGTAATATGGTTCGACGGTGTGTTGACTTGAACTTGTGGTCCTCCAATGATTTGAACTGAATCTTGCAAATTGTATTTATGCCTCAAATTATCCCATTGGCTGTGCGCAACTGTGTTCGATTCGACTGATCCACTGTTAGCCTTGCCTGAGGAGGCGAGTAGCTTGAGGTTCTTGACTCCCTCTTTTGGTTCTAGTCTTGCTTGGGGACAAGCAAGAAATAGGCATGGGGGAGTTGATAAACCTATTTTTTACACACTTTTAGGCATGATTTTTACCTATTAATTCGGCAGTTTCTGGTATAATTTTGTGAGTTTAGAGGTTGATTATTCATTGTTTATATCAAATCTGCCTAAAAGTCGTGTTTTTGTGTTTACAGGAGCCTGACTTGAATAAATGAGGAAAACAAGCTAATGCCGCGCCAAATTGAAGCAAAAAGGATCAATATTGAGTTAAAATAAGAGGCACGGTCACTCCAGGCGAGGTGGCACGAGCGTGCCACTCAAAGAAGGGAAGAAGCTAAAGACAGAGAAGTGGCACGGGTCCCCCGTGCCGAGTGGCACGACCGTGCCACTTTAGTTGTCGCTGTTTTATCGCTGTTTTGGCATTGTAATTGGGGAGTTTTAGGATTCTACCTTTTTCCTCTCTCTCGAAAAGGGGCGATTTGAGGGTTCCTAGGTCTAGTTTTATTGCAATTTTAATTCGAAGCTTTGGATTGAATTTGGTTACGCTTTTGGTAGATTACTGCTGCAAATTATGTACAGAGTATATTCTTCTTCTTTTTCTTCTACGTCTTAATTCAAGTATTCGTATTCTTGGTATGTGTATGTTCTTGATTGAGATGTTGTTTAGAATCATGTTTAGCGGCTAAATTCCTTAATCTTGGATTAGGTGTAGCCCCTGTGATGTAAATTTGGATTGTTAATTCTAGGTTTTTGTGAATTACGCCAGAGTATAATTGAATTCTCACTTAGCATGCCAGGTGTTCGATGAATTGCCTGAGAGGGTTTTATTCATGTTCTTAATTAGGGTTTAGGAGACTAACGAAAGTTAGGTCCTTTACTTAGAGTAGCTTTGTGAGCAATTGAATTACTTGACACGAAAGTAGTTGGGGGTGCAATTGGGAATTGAAATTACATGATCTTGTGGTTTTGTTATTCTAGTTTCACGAAAGTAGACAACTAGGTTAGCTTGATCAGTCTAATGACCTTCGAAAGTAGGCGTAGATGCTTTAAACCGGTAATAATTCCATTTCAATTATCTTGCAGGCAGATTCACACGACCTAGTTTATTTTCCAATGAACGTCACAGTGCGGTGAACCCCAATCCAGGATTCCCTTCTCATAATTGACTTAGACCAAATAGAGTTAGAATCAGCTAAACCAACTTCACTCGACATTCGCCTAGATTAAGTGTTAGAAATCGATTCGGTGGTTGAAACTAAGTTCTCTGTGGACACAACCCGTACTTGCCTTTGCTAGCTACAACTGGCACCGTGCACTTGCGGTACATTTTTAACACAACAATCCACAGCTCAGGGACTAAGTTCCAAATCTCGATCATGTCACCGTAATAAAGCCAATTCCCGTACGTACTTGCAGTACGGTCAAAGTTCCTTTCAAACTAAAAGTTTTGAGGACGAAACTTATTTTAAGGGGGGAAGGCTGTAACGACCCGACCCCAACATTCATATGAATTACACTAAATCATCTTAATTATAAATTAATCAAGTTGGGCCCCGCATTTCAATCTAGCTTTTTTTTTTCATTTCATTTCAGCATTTTCTTTATATATATACTATTGCTGGTTGAATCGGCAGAATGGCCTCGAAAATAAAGTTTTGGGTACTCCTAAAATAATTCATTAAAAGTCCAACGGAATAGTTGGACGTCTGCTCTGCTAACATAAAAATATCGCGCAAAATTTTACATCCAAAAAAAAAAATCCGGTCAAAGTCGATTTGACCGGTCAAACCGACTTTGACCGGTCAACGTCGGTCAAACCGACTAAAAAAAAAGATCTAAGATATTTTACCCCTTTGCCCCTATATATATGTGGGGGGGTCTCTCACTCACACACACGGCAGGGGAGGGGGAAAGAAGAGAGAGAGAAGAGAGGAGAGAGAAAGGAAGAAGGGAGAGAGAAAGGAAGAGAGGAGAGAGAAAGAAGAAAGGAAAAAAGGAGGAGGAAGAGGAGATTAAAGTTTTGGGTTCTGGAGCAAATTCGAGGTAAGTAATTCTTGACTTCTGGATCTAAACATTTGCATTTGATATTTTATGATTTAATATATTAAGAATATTCATGTTAGGCGGTAGACGTCAATTGTATAACTTCATGATTAATTGCTGCGATTGAGGTATCGTGATTTGTTAATTATGATATGAATGTATTCACGCGGGTTTCGCAGTTATGAGATTGAAGAAAATTTCTCTGATAAATTTATGCTAGAGACCGGGACTGTTTTGATTATTGTGAGCCATTGGGTTGAACAACATGGTGACAAGTTTACGGAAGAATATACATACTATTTGAAAACTTGCGATCAAGTTCATGAATTTTGGATATACACTTTGAGAGTCATAAATTCTAAATGTGTATGTTAGGAATATTAATGTGTATGCCAGGAATATTATGGCTGGTGAAATGTGATTATATGAGTTCACCACGTAACGTTTTGAGGAAAAGAGCTCATGTCTTGACTAAGGTCGTTACAGAACGTTCCAGAGTTATGACCGTAGTAGCAACTGTCATTATTTATACCAAGGAACCAGTAATTATCCCGACAACGTAAACAAAAATTCGGATAAAAATAAAATGACCGTAATTTAAATTATGCAATGCATGACAAAAAGATAGGCATTAATAACAATGAACCATAATGATAATAATTTAACAAAGCAAGGACAAGTAACGAATATTAAATAAGTGTTTGCGGTATAAAAGACAAGGGATTCAAATTATCGATCAAACTAAGAAATTCCAACAAATTTCATAACCTTGTACTAATCACAAGAGAATTACACATGTAAAGCAGGAAGGATAAGGAGGCCACATCTGTCGGTTCAAGCTGCCAGCATACATTTTTCATTACAAAGGAGAGAGAATCTTAATGACCAAGTACGTACATTGCCTGTGCTCTTCAAAAACTCACAGTGTTCTCGGCAATGCAAAATTAATATAAGATTCATGTAATGAATCAATTTCTCAATGTTTTGTCACATAAATAAGTGGCCCCGTCAATCATCATCACGGCTTATGCCCAACAATTATCAAGACTTATGCCGACCAATATACCCCCGCGCAGCGTCTCAGGCTTCTCGATCGGCCTGGGGTGTGAGCACCCAACGTATGATCGTTTCAAGATGTACATCGACCAAGGGGTCCACTTTCAGATAATAATCAGCAGGTCAATTTTACTTACGCATTCTCTCTCTCATGTTTGCAAAGCAAAATGTTTTGAAATGCGGGCGCCCAACTAATTTAACTCAAAGTTTATTTTACCGCATGGGAATGTACGTGCTGAGCTTCGGCTCATTATCCGCATATTTTCATGTTTTCTATTTTAGGTATGGGAAGAAGTGAACAGCAATCCTCCTAAGAAACCAGAAAGCAGCTAAAACGAGGAACATCGACTGGTTGCTAGCCAGTCAGCGCTCACAGTGATGATAGGTTAGTAATTGGAGGGTTGTATGTTGCTATTCGTTTGAAATATGAGGACAATACTACTTAGCATCAGTACTTCAAGTTATCACGTGGGGAACAACCAATATGAAGAGACAAATACTTATGTAAAGTGATTTCAGTTGTTTACGAAATTAGATAGCTTTGTTCCATCCCGGAACGGCAGTAACGCCTCCCTTCAAGACAAAAGTCTTCCACTGCATATTAATGAATTCATGGTTAAGTTAAGGTAATCAGCATTAGCTTTTGGGGGCGTTACAAAACAAACCTTCAAGCACATTATGGACCGCATCGACAAGTGTCTTGCAGGTTGGAAGGCTTGGCTCTTATATATGGCTGGTCGTGCTACGCTGATCCAGGCAACCTTTTCTTCTATTCCTTCTGATGGTATGTAAACAACAAAGTTGCCTCATTCACTTTGTGATGAAATTGACCGCAAATCACGGAGATTTTTAGGGATTGGGAATGATGAGTATAGAAAGATTCGTAATGTGTCTTGGGAGCAAGTTCTCAAAAGCAAAGAGCAGGGGGCTTGGCTTGCGATCAATGCGACAATTGAGGGTAGCCTTACTGTCCAAGCTTGGTTGGAGGGCAGTTACTGAAAAGCACAAATTCTGGTCTCGGGTCTTGCGGTCTAAATACTGTAATAATTGGTATGATTTGAACATGTTTGCACCTTAAGCTGATACTTCAAATGCTTGGAGGGGAATTACTGATAACATCAATTATGTTAGGAAGGGTGCCCGATTGAAATTAGTAATGGTCGTAATACAATATTTTAGTCACATAAATGGGCGTTGGATAGACCTCTGGCTTCGGAGGCCATGGCTAGCATTCCTAGTGAGTTAAACGGCTACAGTCGAAGAGATGTGGGACATGCAACATGACTGGAAATGGGATAAATGTGCATATTTGCTCTCTTAAAATACCCTACGGATCATAATGTCGCACCGTTTTTTTCTTAGGGAGGGTAATGAAGATCACTTGACATGGAGTGGATCCAATTCAGGCAAGATGACTATTAAGTTTGTTCTTGCAATTATTCGGGAGGATATTCATGAAGAATCTGACCATATTTGGCAACTTATATGCCGACTCTGAGCATCACAACAAGCGCACTTCTTCACATGGTTGACAGTTCACGACCGGATTATGACCAATGCAAATTGGTTTCTGAGGGGATTGCCTGCAAATCCATTCTGTAAGATATGCCATGGCGTGGAAGAAACTTCTCTCCATGTATTAAGTGATTGTCCTCGAGCTAAGGACATTTGGCTAAAGCTAGTCCCGGTTGAAAATAAATGAAGTTTTTTCAGCATGCCGTTAAAGGCTTGGATTGCCCAGAATTTGAAGACCTCGAATAGAAGCGATGGGACATGGGCTATGCTTTTTGCCACGACAATTTGGTGGATTTGGAAATGACGTAATAATGTGTGCTTTGTTAACTCAAAGTTTTCCCCAAGTAATTAATCCTCATACATTTATCCTAAGCAAGTGTGAGGAGATTTGGAAAGCTCTGAACCCGCCCTTTAAGGGTGAGACCTATTGTAGATCAGAGCATTTTATCCGATGACTGGCTCCTTCAGATGGCTGAATCAAATTAAATGTGGATGGTGCCTCTCGCAGTAATCCTGGACCCGCAGGAGGGGGAGGGGTCTTGAGGGTTCCTTCTGGGAATTGGGTGCATGGTTTTCCAGGGAGATTTGACATTTATACGTACTTCAGTGAAGGCTGAATTGTTAGGTCTTTTGTATGGGCTTAAGCTAACCTGGGAGTTAGGTGTGAGGAAGTTTATGGTTTAGATGGATTCAAAGATTATTGTTAATTAAGTTAGGATCCCACTTTTCCATGGTCAGCTTCAATTTTTTTTTTTTTTTTTTTTAATCAAGGAGTGCCAAGAACTCTTATAGAGTCCAAGATGGACTGTCTTCCTTGAGCACTGTTTTAGGAAGGCAAACGAGTTGCAAATCACCTTGCAAATTTAGGTGTTACTCAAACTTCTTCTTTTGTTGTTTTTGATTTGCCACCGGATTTGGTAAGGCGCTTGTTGGCTAATGATGTTAGCGGTGTATCTTGACCACGTTTCATACATGATTAATAAAACTTAGGGGTTTCGTCCCTCGTTTGCACCCCAAAAAAAAAAAAATATTACATAGCTTGTGGTAATTATAATTATAAGATAATTATTATTTACAATACTTTCTCACAACTAAACAGTATAATTAAAATGTAATTATAAACTTGTTTGCATTATAAGATTGTGCACATCTAACCAAGCATTACATTCTTGTTTTGCACAACTATTTTTGTTCTTAGTGTCTTGCTTAACCAGTTAAGCTTTCTTCTAACCTTTATGATTTCTTTTGTTCCAATAAATTACAAAGAATGGCATATTACAATTACAATACAATGGATGACGGGAGAATCAAAGCTGAAATCTAATGTATCTAGCGTTTGAAATATCTCCTGTAGAGGTTAGCAAATTATATTTTGAGTTTCTTTTTTTTCCTTTTACTTCCATTGTCTCCTATCTCCTTGTATATCATATGGAACAAATTTACTCTCATGATATAATTAAAGCCTGCAAAAAAATTATTAGTTCCGCAAGTAAATTAAACTTCTTAATTAGAAAATATTTACCATATTTTTAATACATATGATCATATATATTGAAAATGTGGTAAATATGATCTTATATATATATATATATCTCTCTCTTTTTTTTGATTTTTTTGCAAGGACCTTCTTTTCTTATTCTTCCCTTTTTTTTCCCCCGTTTTTTTGAGGTTGGAGAGGAAGTTAAGATGAATGGGAATCTAAGCACATGCATCCCACGTGCTTTGTTTGTGACAAGAGACTAAGACAGTAGGGAATTCAATGCACGTACGATTTTAGGGATGGGCTTTGTCACATAAATGTCACAAGTTGATCACTTGGTTTTTGCCTTTTTTTCCTTGTGCATGTTGTCATATCTTCTTTTGTTTTTTTTTTTTGAGGGGGGAGGGGGGCGGCGGTGGCCTTGATATGAAGGGTAATATCTTTTTTATCTAGTTATCCTGTCTTGTTCAAATAAATGTGTCTTATTTATCACTTGTCATGTTAATCTCTCACAAACTTATCATGGAATGATATTGTTAAAAAAATATGTACTATGACCCAAAAAAAATAACCTTATAATTATATCAACTAAAAAAAATATTTGCCTTCCTTCACGCCTCCAACAAAAAAAAAAGGAGAAAAAAACTTTTCCCACATCTTATGCTAAATTTCTTACAGAATTGAACACCAAAGAAGTAATTTAATGCCTTCCACCAAGTATGAAAGTGGATAATCCTTTTCAAACAGATAGTTCCATCATGTGTTAACTCAAAGTCTGTATCATGCCCGAAGTATGTGTTTTTATAAGTCACATAAGTAAATATGTAATAAAATAATTTATAAGATAAATACACCTAAAAAAACACATATATGTTGCCTATAAAAGTATGTGCTTCTAGCTCCTAGGGGTACCTAGCCTTATTCGTTTTTAACATTTTGGGGGAATAGTTAGCTGCTTAGAGCAAGTTGGAGTAGATTGAGAATATTTTCAAAAGAAATAGTTGGCATGGGTAGGAGCAGGTTGGATTAGATTGAAGCAAATACCAGGTTTAACATGTTGAAAATATTGAACAAACCCAAAGTGTATATGTGTATAAATATACGCCAGTAGATTATGATCTATAGGTAGATAAACTCCCATGCATAGAGAAAGGCAAAAGGGTCCCTTAAATTAGCAACCTTTTTATTCGCGTGACAACTAAACTAGAAGAGATAGGAATTCCTAGGGGTGGGCAACAGACCGAGTACCCATTGGATTAAGCGGTCGACTCGTTTAAAATATGGCTCATAAAGCGTCGGATCAATAATGAACTGGGCCAATGATGGGCCAACTCATTAAGGCATATTAATGATCCAATCATTCTTTCCAGCCTAATTGACACACTAGTTTACATGTTCCAATTAGTTAAACTTGTTACCAACACTTTGTGCACAACAATTATTATTATACACCTTTTTTTATGCAAGTTTGTTCCATTTTTAAACGGGCCCAAAGCGGGACGCTCATAGGCCAATCCGATCTGACTCATTTGTTAGCTTGGTTGTGTATTTTTGAACTTTGAATTTAGACTAGTTTAGTTTGGTTGAAAAATTAGAGATATTAGTTAAAAAATTAACTCACCAAAAATACTCCTTAGGTGGTAATGGACTGGCCGGGGTCATTTGTTGCATAACCCAATCCGACCCATTAACAAATATGCTAGGCCCAGACCAACCCGTTTAGTTAATGGGCTGGCCCAATCTGACTCAACTTGATCCGTTACCCACTCCTAAAAATGCCATGACAACTAGCCAATTGCAGGCTACGATATTACCATAAACCTATTAATATGCTCTATACCATAATGTTTTCTTGACTTAGTAGAATATTTAATTTATTAGTTACCCACATGTCACACTTGGTCACATTTAGCTTCTTCAAGAAGCCAAAGGTCACTTTTTAGGACATTTACACTGAGCTTTTTTTTTTTTTTTTTTTAAAGCCTAGTCCAATGCTCAATGTCGGAGGCTTTTTTGATCGATCTTGGTCTCGTTTTTTGGGTCTAATGTAACGATTAGGTTTCGGCCAAGACCCATTGGAAATCATGTCGCCTGAATCATAATGTATTGTGTTTTTATTCGTATTTAGACTATTTTTAAGATTCATCAATGATTAAAAATCAGCCCTTACTTGTTAATCCAACCCAAAAAAAAAAAAACAAAGAAAAGGAAAGGAAAGAAATTAAAAGAAAGGCATAAGCTTTATAGGAGCTGGTAGAGCAATAGTATTATTATTTAGTGTTATTATTTAGCCCTTGCTCAAGAAAAAGACACACAATGAAAGGTGATTTTTTAAAAAGCAAGTTCTCTGAAGTTGATCAACCTAATAATTATTGACTCGGAAGTATTAAAGTTCATATCACATGATTAATCTTATATTATCAACCACAAGTCTTACTCTATTCATATGACACCTGAGATTTTGTCAACTAAACAAATTGTTGAGTGACTATTGAGTCCTTTTGAAAACATCTTCATAATTCACCGGCTACTCTATCCAAAAACCAAAATATATATATCCGTTACCCAATCTATGGAATAAATAAAGCTCAGTTCTGAGTCGTAATTAATGAAGCTCAATTGCAATCAGTACATAAGTCCATAAATGTAGCAAGACACTCTTTATGCAAAACATGAAGACAGTGCAGAAACAGTACGGCTTCATTCAGCGTTACACAGGATTTAGCTAAAGTCTGAAAATTGACAGTGACATTGCAAGGGATCATTAACAAAAAAAATTGTTTAAAAAACCCGAAACTATGAAATTGAAAGCTATATATATATATATATAAAATAGAGTTGGGTAAAGTTGATCCGATATGATTATCGATTTAAAATCGACATAAAATTATGTAGATTTGGATATAAATTTTTAACCTGTTTAATTAAATGGGTTGACACGCTCTACCTGTTTAATTAAATGGGTTAAATTCAGGTTCAAATTCTCGGCACAAAAAATAATATATTTAACCCGTTTAATTAAATGAATTAAACATCAACTCATTTTTTCATTTGTCATTTATCCGTTTACCTTTTTATTAGATAATGAAGTATACAAAAATTTAAAAAATGTGAACTATGATGAATCGGAGAATTTTTAGAGAGTAATTGTTTAATTTAATATGTAAACTTGATTTTTAACGCTATGTAATTGTGTATTAGTCGAAAATATTAAATACATAAATGAGGAATTAGGTTACTGAACTCGACTTGTTTATTTCAAATGGGTTAAGCGGGTCAATCCGTTTAAAAATTAAATCCCATAGGTCAAAACTTTTCAACCCGTTTAATGAATGAGTTAGGTTCAGATCAAAAAATTCTCCACCCGTTTAAGTTCGACACAAATGCAAATTTGACCTGACCTGATCCACGACTCAGCTCTTTTATATATATATATATATATATATATATATATATATATATATATATATATATATATATATATATATATATATATATATATATATATATATAATGTCTCAAAAGACAAGGGTCTAATTTAGAGCTGGCAAAAAGTTATCTGAACCGAATATCCGAATTTGTCCGACCCGAAAATATCCGAGTACGGTCACGAATTTTCGTCTGAATTTTGAATCCGAACACATCATTTTTTACATTTTTATTGTCCGAACTCGATTTTGACCCGAATTTAACCTTGTTCGAAAATCGGGCATTGAACATCAATTTCTTGTTCGAATTTTAATATTATCCGATTTATCCGATCCGAATTTTACACAAACTTGAATTTGTGCCAGCTCTAGTCTAATTGGTTTGGCGATTAGTTGCAAGTTGGGGCTTGGCATGTCCGCACAGTGTACAGTGTGGCTTGTGCATTGCAGATCACGTGACTTTATGCAGTCCTTGGATTCTGAAGATGGTGCGGGAACTGGGAAGAACTAAAACCTATGAATTCGTATTGGTCGTCATGTCAGGGAAAGCCTCAAACTAGATATCTATGTGCAACTCACGTCTTCGCCTAAGCCATTGGTCATTTTCTTTTCATTATTTGGGGGTTGTGCCACAGATCCACCAGATAGACATCTCTTATGGTTGATTCGATGTACTGGCAGGGTGAAGATACGAGAACACTAGAATTATTTCCTTGTGAGGTAAAAATTGAGTAAATTAATATATCAATATTCGAAATTATAAAAATTTAATTAACAATTTTTCTTTTTCATTATTCAGATGTATTTTATCAGTTAAAGAATTTTTGTATCTATTTTTTAATTTATGCATGTGCTATTTTTGTAAGTAAGAGTTTATTAATGATATTTCTAAATAATTGGTTAAGGAGAAGATAGAAGGTCTTGCGGATTACATAATAAATAAAAAAGAATTACATGCATGCTAAAAGAAGAAAAGTTAATTAAAATAGTAATTAATGTCGTAATCAATAATGCTATGACACTTGGTTAAATATTGTGAAGTTACTCAATTTTATATATAGTTATATAGATAAAAATTTTAGTATAGGATAGAATGGTTTTTGATGAATAATAAAATAATTTTTTATGATTAAACTTTTTATATATTTTTCAGTAAAGAATAAATTACTTTTAGTAAGTAGTAGATTAATTGTTATTCTTTAATGAATAATAGGCTATTTTAAATGTCATACTTTGACACATAATCCACAGTTATTTTTTTTAGTACTAGACGAAGAGGGATGGGAAACTGGCACCGGAAGGCAAGGCACTGTCATGTGGGGAAGACTGACACGGTGACAGTGCCGTGATCCCATGCGACCATACGTTCTCTTCACAAGCACCAGTTTTGCCAGTATTTTGTCCGTTGTCACTTGTGACAAAACTGGTATAATCCTTGTACAAATAAATGAATAAAGGCGTGAGATAATATGGCATTGTTGATTCATTTTGGGCCCCACCATTTTTTAGGGGGTCTTGTCACCTGAAAATGTGGTGTGGACAAAGCAAAAGGGGACACTTTGTTTCCCCGTTATCACGGCCTGTCTGCGTGAGTTATGGGTCTCATTTTCAATCAGACCATGGCTCATTATCACAAAGAATAATCATACTCAGCACGTTCGTCTTGTTGCTAATATACCATCTACTTTTATAACAAATTTATGTCTTTTTTCGCGCAGCTTTTTATCTCTCTTCAGTCTTCACTGCTGTTTACCACTCCTAGTAGTTCACCGCTAGTTCAGACTGTCGAAATTAACAAGTCTTAGTTATTAGATTAAGTTTAAAAGCTATTAGAGATAAGCCTACTTCTGGACCTTCAACCATCAGCTTAAGTATCTGATTGAGATAGTTCTTGAATATGATATCAGAGACTTTCTGAGTAGGACGTCTTGAGTTCAAATCTCAGCATCCCCCATATTAACTTATTGCACAAGGTGGAGGGAACCTTTGCAGCAAATGAAGTAACACACACTCTGACAATTATGTACTTTTTCATTAGTGCATTGATGCCCCGAAAATGACCAAGGAGTGCCTATTTCAATGATCAAGCCACCACTTCTGAAATAGTTTGGTTGTTTCATATGTTCTTCGATATGTGGATCCCTTATTTAAATTGAACCCATATTAAATCTGAAAAGAAGAGTCCACTTACCAATTCCAGAAAAGAAGAAAATCTCCAAAATACTCAATTCAATGTAACAAATAAATTTATGATTAACTAGGGTTTCATCGGGTTGGGTAATGCATGTTTGCTGGTCCGACTAAATTAATTGATGCAGAAGATCAACCTATATTTTCTTGGAAGTTCCATTGAATTAAGCTACACATGATAAACTTGCCACCTTGTGAAAAGAGGCTGTTCTCGTGGAATCAACTCCTATATCCATTGAAATCAAATATGACGCTCATTGTTATGTTCTTAAAGACTATTAATTGTGTGGCACGAACATTGTACATTATGTAAGTCCATTAATCGACGAACGTGTCTCTTTCTCTCTATCCTCAATCTTCTCAAGAGAAGGGTGGAGAGGAACTATCCTTCATTATTATTTGGTAAGGCGTTATGATTTGATAGATTATTTGCTGTATATAGACTTGATAAAGCTAACTCGAAATCGAAAATCTTACATGAATAACTTGGATTCATGTATACTTTGCATCCAAATAGATTGACCCAGTATTTAATTAACCCCACCCAACCTAAACTAAACTCAACATGAACTTTTTCCTTTGACGTTGTTTATTAGATTTGCCATCATTTATAGGCCCAAGTTTTGCATAACATATTATTATTATTGAATAGTTTATGCAAGTCACGGTCAGTTTCACGGATAAAGTTTTTGGAAGTTATCGTTAGAGACCTAAGTTCATATCCGCCTACAACAATAACAACTGTGCACCTTATTTGTGCCAAAATTTTTAAAAACATTAAATAATTAAGCACTAATTTCTCAAAGCTAATTCTAATCAGTAATGGCCCATTATCTTCGTAATGCCAATCTTTTATTTGTTGTCCGATCAAAATTTTTTAAAAAAACAAAAATCCTTTTATTTGCTTGTTGGGCCTCCTTGCCATTGGCCTTTTTCACGATGAGCTCCTAACTCTTTGCGATGAAATGCCCAGGTTTAAACTTTCCAGTTGAATTCAACTCTTTTTATTTGTTGGGCTTACTGTAACGGGCTACGGCCCAACATCAATGACGAAGTTTCACTCACCCCATGGGTTTGATGGTTTTGGGCCTGGATCTAGCTCGTGGTTACGATGGTGGTTTGACACAAATGGACCAAATTGTCATGTTTTTCGATGTTTCTACCAAAATTTGTCTTATCATATATATGTGAGCTACCTACACTTCAATATGGCAAAAAGTTGGGACTTATGCTGACACCAGCATGACAAAATACTTGCTCAAACTCTCTACTTAGTTCCAAATCATCATTTATTTGGTAGTTTAACCAACTATACTTATTGGCAAATGTTGGCACTAAGTTAATATGGCTAAGTTGATAAGATGTGTCAAATTTTGATACTCATTCCTATAAAATTCTCAAGAAGAGTGTTAATAGAGTGACAATTTCAACTTTTGAAACTACATATTCCTCTATTTGAATTGACTATAAAGAGGGATAATGAAAGAAGTTAGAGACGTCATCTAACTTTATTTGTATTCGAAAAATTAAAATCAAGAGAGTGGAGAGAACACGTTACCGCTTTCCATTCCATTACACTACCTTTTATTTGCCTCTAAGATGAGGAAAATAATGGCAAAGGGAAGACTTTTAGTAAATTCACCCTCATCTTGCTAGTAAATTCAAACAACGAGAAAGTCGATCACTTCCTTCCCTTTTCAATCCCTTCTGTATTTATTAACTCTCCGTCCTTTTGTCTCTATAGTATCAAGCAAGGTGTAAATTTTTATACTTTACATTACTAGATAATTTCTTTTGATTGTTGATAATTTATTCATAGCAATCAAGTTCACTGTTACTCATAAAAAAATAATATAACTTCAACATAAAATCTATCAATTTATAGATATTCAATCATTTAAAACAATTTATTAGAAACGCTATTATAACACAAATTATTGAGAGTTTTTAGCTAAATAAGTGACTGAACCATTAGGTTCATAAATTTTAAATGTGTGAATTTTTTGTACAATTAATCTAAGTAGCTGAACTTTTTCAACACTTAATAGAAGTGTCTCATTTTTTTTTTAAAATATATTTCTAAATCAAAAATATTATCAATATTATTTTATGCTTTTAAGTCAAAATATATTATTAGCATTATAGACCTAGCTCTTTTTTTCTATCAAAAAAAACTTGGCCATTTTTTCAAAAAATACTTATGAATTTGGAAAACGGGATTTGTGCTTTAAAAAAGAATTATATTTTGCGATAGTCTAAAATAAAAAGAATATGCTTATACAATAATTATTGATACCATTGAAAACCTATCCATTCTTTGTTTAGTTTTGGCTGATTATGCTCAACTTTTTCTAACTATTTTTTTTAAACAAAAAGAGAACATAAAAAGTTGCAACCCTGCCCCATAATGAAGTTATAACATTGACATTATTCTCTAACCTGGAAGAACATAGAATTCACTCTGCACATGCATCCCAAAATTTTAGATACGTTAATTTCCGCTTGCGCCTAATTGCATTTTAATTTTTCCCCAAAAAAAAATTCTTCATAGATCTAGTCTTCCATTGTTCTCCAAGATAATAAATAGAGTTCAATTCCTATCTTTGCTCAAATGCCAAAATATCCCTGAGACATGAAGCTTTTTTTTTTAAAAAAAAAGAAAATACTGATACTAATGTTGAAATCTAATGTGCCACTAAACTTGTTGACACCAATCAAGGCTGGCTTTCGAATCCAGGCGTTCCATGAAAGTATCCACTGTATTATGATCTCCAATGATGGACCACTTCATAAAATCCCTTTGCATTTGTCAATGATGGCTTGTGATGGTGGAGAGAAAGCGCTACATAGCCTGCACTACTATTGTATGTTTTCCAGAAGTAAGAGATATTTTTCTTACTAAATTGTTACAAAAATAAAAAATTATTTGTATAATTTTTAACGTGTCTTCCTTTTTTTAAGATTATCATATGTTTTTGTTTTTTTGAGACTAAATAATATTAATAATATTTTTGATTTAAAAATACATTTTTTTAATAAGCGATCTTGCTAAACACCGTCCCGGAGGCGACAGATAAGATACAATGAATATGGTATCAACATTAATTCAACAAGAATCTAAATTAAATGTGGATATCAATTTAAAGTTTTTAAATAATTGCAATTAATATGTTTAACGTGTTATACCAAAATTGTGCATAACTACAATTGTGAATTTATCTCCCAAAAAAAAAAAAAAACTGAATTTCTTTCAAGGCCACCATTACAGGTTTACAACCACATCACCACCATTACAAGAGCCATAGCTATCACTCCATTTCCGCGAGTGTGCCGACCACCACCACCACCACCACCATCATCATCATCTCCGCCTAGTTAAACACAGTCACCATGCACCACCACTTGCGCGGTTGTGCCACCCAAACACACCACACTTGACTTAGTCGTGACACAAAAAGACACCCTGTTGTGGTCGGCTTCGCCGGCAAATATGGTGGACCCTATACTCAAAAATTGAAACAGTCAAATAAAAAAGAATAAAAATTAAAGTCTCATATCTGGATTTCTGCATTTCAATTTGAAATTTGAAATCCTAAATCCCAGATCTAGAAATCCCGTTTCATGGACTGAGGGAGAGAGGATTATCAAAGACCATAGCTTACTAGCTTAGCCTTAAAGGTGGAGACCACAGTCGATGAACGACCAGAAACAAAGGAGATGGAGAAGTGACGAGCTATGAAGGCCCAAGATGGAGCCAGAGCATCAGATAACTGAAAGATCGAGGAAGGGAAGAAGATAAAATTTGATCACATTACATGAAATGATTGTTCTAGGTTTGCAAAACAATGGAAAGGGACCAAGCTTAAAGAGAGGGGAAGATGGAGACCAGGGAAGAGATGCAAACATTAGAGCATCCGCAGCGGGTTTTTGGAGGGCGGAACGCGGGCCCCACTTGTCAGGTAACGAGAGGCCAAGCAAAAACATGCCACCGGGGAGACATGCGGGGTCGTTCTCCCCTGCGGATCAACTTTTTATTTTTTTAATATTTTTTTGTGTTTTCTTTTTTTCTTGAGTAAGTAAATAGTTTTTAAATGATTTAAAAAATAGATTGTGCGTTATGAGATAGGTCTATAACTAATATTTTTATTGTATGAATAAAATTAGAGTTCCGTAAGTTGAAGAAGTGATGGAATGAAAGTTTTAAAATTATGGAACTTTTGCTGATGTGGCAAACCAGAGTTTCAAAAATTGAAACTCTGACTGGGAATGCTCTTAATGTAGTAAAGTGCTAAGCGTGCATCTGGGAAATGAAAATGGAAAATTGAAAGGTTGGGTTTTTGGCCTCCTGGATGAGTGAAATAGAGGTGCATAATTTAGGAGTTGCGATTATAGCAATCAATTTGACCATTCAATGCCAATTTAAACATTTAAAAATTTTCATGGATTTTATTAAAGATTCTATTGAAATTCTATATTTATTATAGCTTAAATGTCATCCTGTGGGCGATGTTTAGCATTTAACCTAAACATTTAGACATGTATTGAACTAAAGAAAATTGTTAATTAGACACGATTTATATTATCGTAATTAAAAGCCTACCTAATTTGACCAAAAATATGAACTTCGCTTCCAATTTGATCAGTGTATACCTCGAACTCGAATTTGGACTCGTGCAAGTAAACCAGACGGTTACCCACCTAAACCCTAACTATTTATCTTTTTAAATAGACGCACGAAAAAAACGTTGAGATGGACCCCACATCAGTTTCCCGTGACTTTCCTGAGGCGGCAAACCTCCCCATCCTCCGTCTATAAATATCCTCCACATTCCCTCCTTGTTAGCTTTCTCTTTTCTCTCCCCTCCCTTCTCTTTCTCTGTGTACATTCCTCTACTCGTTCGTCGAACAGAGATAGAGAGAGAAAGTGCTGAAACGAGAACATTCGATTTGTCAGGGGCTCGAATTCTGCTGGATTGACATCAATTTGACCATTTCGATTCGGAATCCAAATTTCCAGGGTTTTTCGGCGAGATTTTGGGTGCAGAAGGTGCGGAAATGGGGGACGCTTTCTGCAGTGACTGCAAGAGGAACACGGAGGTTGTGTTCGACCATGCGGCGGGTGATACGGTGTGCTCTGAGTGTGGACTCGTGCTTGAATCGCACTCCATTGATGAGACCTCCGAGTGGAGGACTTTCGCCAACGAGTCCAATGACAATGACCCGGTCCGTGTTGGAGGTCCTGCGAACCCGTTGTTGTCTGATGGTGGGTTGTCTACTGTCATTTCTAAGCCCAATGGAACCACCGGGGATTACCTTTCGTCCTCACTCGGTCGGTGGCAGAACCGCGGCGCAAACCCGGATCGTGGGCTAATTCAAGCTTTCAAGACCATCGCCACCATGGCTGATAGGTCTGCTTTTATTTAGTTACTCTCTTGTTGTAGAGTTCTTTTGTTATGTGTTGGTGGTATGTGTATACAGTGTGAATTAGGAAGCTTGCAGTAACTGTTGTGTCTGTCCAGTTAGAGAGGGAATTGTAGCGGAAGCTGAGGCCTCATTTTGGGGGCTAAAATTTTGATGGGTTTGACACTGCAGAAGTGGGATTGTTTACGCAAATATGGAATTGCAAGTCCGCCTGATGTTTGGGGTTCATTTGGGATAGGGTAGAAGTTAGATGGCTGGTATGGGTAGTGACCCAAGTATTATTGAACTGGTGGAATTGAAGTGGTAGTGTTGCAGTTTTCTCTCTGGTTGTGGTTATGCTTTGTAGAAGTCCTTGGGTAGGTAGGGTTGATGGAGGTCCATCCTCAAGGTCTAAAAATGTTTCATTGATCCAAAATAATCAAGAAATCAACTCCAAAGTCACGGCCATGAGTCACTTGATGGCAAACACACAAGGCGATACACCCGGGTTCTCATCCAGATTTTTACCCGGTTTTTGCTATCTTATTACATCGGCCTAAAGCATAATTTGGTGTCCGTTTTTTGGATGATTATCAAGTTCAGGATGTTAACTTTTAAGTCCAATTGGTTTCATATCATTTGGAATTCATTTGGTTACTTAAAACAGTTAATCTCTTGAACCTGTCCGGATTGCACTGCAAAATGCACGGTTTTGGTTTTCTGGTTTGTTCAGGGGGCAAATGACGTCCAAATGCTACGATTCCAAATGGAGGGTAAACTAGACATCTTGAGGTTTCAAACCATGTAAGAAACGTAGCAAATAGTCATCATTTGAGGTGTCAAACATGCGTTGCAAGTGGAGGCAGAAACTGGCTGCTTGACACCCGGTTGCTTAGCTTGGTGGTTTTCTTCCTTCAAGGGGTTTGCTTAAGGTGGAAGGCTGCCAAGCAGGTCATTTTGAGCTGCTTGATCAAGCACCACTCAGCTACTTGAGAGAGAGACACGTGGAGCAAGTAAAACATCACCATTTTGCAAGCCCTCATTTGACCACTCAAGCATGACATGGCACACATGCATTCTTCAGTCCTTTTGAGGGGGCTAGCCATGCACTCTTACCTTTCTAGCTGGGAAAATGAGTCATCTACATTCCTTAATGCATAGGAAAGGTTTAGGAAGATAATTTAAGTGCTTTGTAAAGTAAGCTTTCAGCTTTTGGTTTGTATTAGAGTAAACCGTGTGTTAGGAAGTGATTAGCAAGTTTAATGACTTTCCTCCCTTAGAAGGAAAGCTCATTTGTGTACTCTCAAGGTCATATAAAGCCTTGTATGTTCATTTTGAAGGAATAGAGTTGAATTTTCAGTAGAAAGAAAAGACTTTGTGTCTTGTGATTTCCTAAACACTTAACTTGCTTATCCTTAATTGTGGTCGATTAAGGTGGTGATCAAGTGAGTCTCAATCTTTGGTTAGGTGGTGAATCTTATCCTAATCCAAGATTGAGGGCCCTAAGCTAAATGATTAGTGGTGTATCTTATCTAATCATCTAGCTTAGAACTATCCAAGTTTCATTAAACACTCTTGAAGTTCACCAACTAACTCTTGGTTTCACTCCTCTCAAACCGTGAGTTACTTCTTGTTCTTCTTAGTGCTTCTTCATCCTTCTTACCTTCCTCACTTCCTTTACTCCTTGATTCCTCTTTACCATACAAAATCAAGCCTTTACATAGCTGATTGCCTCGAACTTTCAAAAACCTTCAAAGCTATCTCAAAACCGTGAAGAAGAGCTTTCCTAGGCAAGCTAGGCAGTGAATTGGCACGGTCACCCCGTGCCATCAAGCACGGCCGTGCCACTCCTGGCCGTGAGAAATTGCTTGAATTCTAGCTTCCTTCGACGTGAGTTAACTTGGGTTGCTTCCCTTCCCTTGGACTTACATCATTTTTGGTATCAGAGCAAGTTCAGAACTTGGCCTGAACCCCACGTCATTCCCAGCTTATTTCTGAAATCATTTCAAACACAATCAAACACAAACCGTTCATTCCTGCGATCACAATGAGTACTAGCATGTCTGTGGAAGAAAGGCTTGAGGTTCTTTCCAAGCAAATGCAAGAAATAAGTGTGAGTAATCAAGAACTCAAGGCTCAAAATGAGTACTTGAGGAAACAGCTTGGAAACCATATGAAACAAAAGCAGAAACTTCAAGAATCACCAAGCATTCGGACTGGAACAGACTATGGCTATGAACAGGAAGCTAGCAATGCGTTCTCTGAAGAAGAAGTACCATTTGAAAGAATGCAAAGAAGAGTGCGACCTACTTTCAACTCTAATGAGATCAAGGTTGAAATTCCTGAGTTTGAAGGTAAGTTAGATCCTGATGAGTTCATTGAATGGTTGCAAACAGTGGAACGCATCTTTGAGTTTAAGGAGATTTCGGAGGATAAGAAAGTCAAGATAGTTGCTCTTAGACTAAGGAAATATGCCTCCTTATGGTGGACAAACCTTAATGCTAAGAGAACTAGAGAAAGGAAGAGTAAGATTACTACTTGGGACAAGATGAAAGCCAAGATGAAGGCACGGTTTTTGCCTTCCACATATGTCCAAGATCAATACATGCTCTTTCACCATTTGAATCAAGGTAAGATGAGTGTTGAAGAATATACTCGTGAGTTTGAGAAACTCATGATCAAATGTGACATTCATGAGCCTGAAGAACAAACCATGGTTCGTTACCTAGGAGGGCTTGATCCTAGGATAGCCAACGTGGTTGAATTGCAAGCCTTCACCACTTTTGATGAGATCTGGGTCTTAGCTCACAAAGTGGAACAACAAAGAAGGTCTCGATTTCATACCTGTGAAGAAGTTCCCACATTCCTTCCTCAAGAACAACCATTCAACAAAGGGAGCCCAAACCTTGTCCCTAAACCCATGGCCCCCCCCACTTCCTACTCCACAAAAGAACCAAACACCACTACAAAGCCTACCCCCGCAACTTAAACCCAAGCATGGCACTTCCCGATGTTTTAAGTGCCAAGGATTTGGACACATAGCCGCCGATTGTGTCAATCGAAGAAGCATCACTCTGGCTGAGTGGGAGGCAATTGAAAAGGAAGAAAAGGAGGAAGAAACTCAAGAAGAAGACCTTGAAGAAATTGAGATCACTGCTGATGAAGGTGAAATGCTACTCTTGGAGAAAATGTCTCCAAATTTTCATGAAGAAGAGCATGAACAACATATGAATATTCATGTTTGTATGTTATTCATTCCAAAGGAGCAAGACCATATCCCATCCTTTCCCCACAAAATCATTCATTCACATCTATCCAGGATCTCGCATGCTCAGGTCCTAAACTTGCTCAATTTACTCTCCCAAAGCAAAATCCAAACCCACCCCCCATCCATTCATTTCAACACCCACTTAAGTTTCACATGGCTGATGTGTGGAATACAGAAGCAAAGTTTAAACCAAGCTTATTTGAAGAGTTGATCCTTTTTCAGCCTAGTTCACCTTTGTTTGCTGTTGGGTAGTACGTCCTTTCTGATTTGAGGATCAAATCTTCCCAACAAGGGGAGAATGATCGAGGTCCATCCTCAAGGTCTAAAAATGTTTCATTGATCCAAAATAATCAAGAAATCAACTCCAAAGTCATGGCCATGAGTCACTTGATGGCAAACACACAAGGTGATACACCCGGGTTCTCATCCAGATTTTTACCCAGTTTTTGCTATCTTATTACATCGGCCTAAAGCATATTTTGGTGTCCGTTTTTTGGATGATTATCAAGTTCAGGATGTTAGCTTTTAAGTCCAATTGGTTTCATATCATTTGGAATTCAATTGGTTACTTAAAACAGTTCATCTCTTGAACCTGTCCGGATTGCACTGCAAAATGCACGGTTTTGGTTTTTGGTTTGTTCAGGGGGCAAATGACGTCCAAATGCTACGATTCCAAATGGAGGGTAAACTAGACATCTTGAGGTTTCCAACCATGTAAGAAACGTAGCAAATAGTCATCATTTGATGTGTCAAACATGCGTTGCAAGTGGAGGCAGAAACTGGCTGCTTGACACCCGGTTGCTTAGCTTGGGGGTTTTCCTCCTTCAAGGGGTTTGCTTAAGGTGGAAGGCTGCCAAGCAGGTCATTTTGAGCTGCTTGATCAACCACCACTTAGCTACTTGAGAGAGAGACACGTGGAGCAAGTGAAACATCACCATTTTGCAAGCCCTCATTCGACCACTCAAGCATGACATGGCACACATGCATTTTTCAGTCCTTTTGAGGGGGCTAGCCGTGCACTCTTGCCTTCCTAGCTGGGAAATTGAGTCATTTACATTCCTTAATGCAAAGGAAAAGGCTTAGGAAGATAAGTTAAGTGCTTTGTATTACAAACTTTCAGCTTTGGTTTGTATTAGATTAAACCGTGTGCTAGGTAGTGATTAGCAAGCTTAATGACTTTCCTCCCTTGGAAGGAAAGCTCATTCGTGTACTCTCAAGGCCATATAAAAGCCTTGTATGTTCATTTTAAGCAAAATAGAGTTGATTATTCAGTTGAGAGCAAAGACTTTGTGTCTTGGGATTTCCTAAACACTTAACTTACTTATCCTTAATTGTGGCCGATTAAGGTGGTGACCAAGTGAGTCTTGATCTTGATTAGGTGGTGTATCTTATCCTAATCCAAGATTAAGGGCCCTAAGCTAAATGATTAGTGATGTATCTTATCTAATCATCTAGCTTAGAACTATCCAAGTTTCATTAAACACTCTTGAAGTTCACAAACTAGTTCTTGGTTTCACTCCTCTTAAACCATGAATTACCTTTGTTCTTCTTAGTGTCTTTTTATCCTCCTTTACTTCCCTCACTTCCTTACCCCTTTGATTCCTCTTATCCACACAAAATCAAGCCTTGACATAGCTGATTGCATCGAACTTTCAAAAACCTTCAAAGCTATCACTAAACCGTGAAGAAGAGCTTTCCTAGGCAAGCTAGGCAGTGAATTGGCACGGTCACCCCGTGCCATCAAGCACGGCCGTGCCACTCCTGGCCGTGAGAAATTGCTTGAATTCTAGCTTCCTTCGACGTGAGTTAACTTGGGTTGCTTCCCTTCCCTTGGACTTACATCAAGGGTGAACTGGAGTTCCAGATGCTCCTGGTAGTGGTATATGTGGTGTTTGGTTTTTATCCCTCAATACGTGATTTTGAGTTCTGTTAGCAAGTTGATGATTAACATCCAAACTGGATACATGGCGTGGCCTTGCTTCTTGGTGCTATTGTGCTGGGTGATTTTATTAAATTTTTTTTTTTAATAGATGGCTATTTGTATGTTTGATGCTGGAGGAGAAATTGTTGCGGGGGATAAGATGAATAGACCGTGTAATGGTGTGGAGGTTTTAAGCGGCGGGGTCAATAATTTTGCTCGAAAATGTAGTTGATGCAATGCAATGCAATAGAGGAGGGGAAGGGTGGGGAAGCAATTAAAAAAGGGATGATATTTACATGGATAGGGAGCTTGCTCTGTGGACTAACTTCTAGAGGGCAATGTTGCATATAGAAATTATATAAGAATCTGCAACTCGTGTTTAAAATTTTAACAACTTAGTAAAACGAAAGAATGAAATGATTAGTATACTATTACACTTGAGAAACTAGGTTTGGTACTAAACTTTTTGAGGATTTCTTCAGTACTCTAAAATTTTTATTTAGTGAGGGAGAATTAGTCATATTTGTTTATTTGGGAAGAAGGTGGAGTTATTTGTGGCGGCACAGCTGATTTGGTTTTTACGTGAGATAGCAGCAGATATAATTGTCTTGAAAACAACTTATTTGCATGTTATTTGCTAATGAGTTTGTGCCATCAAATCCGGAGTATTTAAACTTGGATGGTTATGGATCTTTAACTAGTTTGACTTGATTCATTTCTTCCAGTGCAGAGGGAAAGGTTGTCAGGACTCTACTTCTGTTATTGGGATTTCACCCAGTTATGAAGCCTTTCTTCCCCCCCCCCTCCAAAAAAAAAGTTTGAATACTCTGTCATTTCTCGTAAACTGGTAGTCTTCTAAGTAGTTGATTGTGAAATGGCCCATGGTTGACAACTTGTTACCGAAGAATAATAATAAATTGTAAAGGATATTTGTTTTGGATGAATTTGTGAAATTGAGGCATTGAGCTTGAGCAGCTTTTTGCCAAGTTGCAGTTCATGAATGCTGAATAGAACCCAAATAGATATTTTCCCTGTATATTAGTTTGGTTTTTCTGTTTGATCTTACCATGCTTGCTGTTGGATCAGTACCATATGAGCACTGACTTCGAGAAGTGTGAACTGCACCTTCTTGATGATGTAACTGTAATGAATGATTGAAAGTATTATGTTCCCTGTTTTGTGCTTGTCTAAGCCTACATGCGAACTCAGACCATGGTCATTTCAAGGTTAGACTAGGATCTAGTATTCTCCCCAACCCCTGGTGCCCACATTTTCCTTTGCTGACCTTTTTGGTTCCTCTTCTCTGCCATCGAGGAATTTAGCTTCTTGTTATCTCATTGTGGGAAATATTGAGAATGTGAACTGGAGCTAATCGAATTCTTGTTCCATGTCTCAGGTTGGGTCTTGTTTCAACCATAAAGGTACAAAACTGGCTTCATTTTGCTTGGATTTAATGTTTTAAGATTGTTCATATGTTTGTTCGTGTGCAAACCAGAAATAGCAATGTGTTTAATACCTTTTGTCTGGTGTTCACTGTTGTTTGGTGTGATTGAGGGACATAATTGTTAAATCTGCTGCAGCGAGCAGATTAGCTGTATGTTAGAGTCTCAATCTCTAGCCATAATCTGTGGGTGATGCTGCTTTGCACAAGCACCCTCTGCTTGACTGTGAGTTACACTTAGGGTCGGAGCTGAACCGAGAGGGTTCGGCAGGTCTACAGGCTTGGTTCCGTTCTGTGCCAGCTTGAAGCCTTGCTGACGTGAGCCTATGCGCAACATGGCCAGGCTTGCCTTGGTGAACTTATATGGTTCATATATCTTACAGAGGCAAGCCTGAGCTGGGCTTAACTCAGCTACACTGCTAACTACACTAGATTCACATATAGTTCGGACGTTATTGTGTACCATTCTTATTAATATTTACACTATGTCCAGGTTATGCTGTAATTGCTACAGAGTATCCTTAATTATAGGATGTTTTTGGAGTAGCATGTTTTATTTGTGTTCACATTGATGATATCTTCACGTAGCATTTGGTCTACTCCCATGCACAATTTTACTTGTATGGCTGCTTCTGTGCTTGACTTGATGCAATTCTTGTGGCTTTCTTGTGATGATGTTGTTCATATCCAATAGGACCGGGCAAGTGAGATTTACAAAAAGGTGGAAGATCAGAAATCTAGTAGAGGAAGAAATCAAGATGCAATATTGGCTGCATGTCTGTATATAGCTTGCCGTCAAGAAGATAAGCCTCGAACAGTAAAGGGTACAGCCTTTTAGTCTTATAAGCGATAAGATATGGATGCTTTTTCTATTCTATATTTCTGGGCTTCATTGAACATGTTGATTTCATTTAGAAATCTGTTCCGTTGCCAATGGGGCAACAAAAAAAGAGATTGGTCGAGCAAAAGAATACATTGTGAAACAGTTGGAGGTTGAGATGGGAAAGTCGGTGGACATGGGAACTATACATGCTGGAGACTTCTTGGTAGTGTTCCTCTTTACTTGGCGTGTAAAACTAATTTAGCTTTCTGATATTGCTCAGATCTGGCTGACACGAGTGTTAAACTTGATGACAGAGACGATTTTGTTCAAATCTTGGTATGAACAACCAAGCTATGAAGGCTGCACAAGAAGCTGTCCAGAAATCAGAAGAAATTGATATAAGGTAGGAGTCCTACCCTTTTATCTAAATACAGGGCTTTAAACTATGACACAAGGTGCTTTTTGTTAAATGGTGATTGACAAGTCTGATGTTAGTATATTCTAGACTGGGACGTTGTCTCTAAAGGGCACCTCAGTACAATGTTTTTAAATACGGTACATGGTTATTTTTGTTTCAATGGTTATTGGCAAGTCTGATGCTGCACCGTAACCTAGACTGGGGACATTGTCTCTAAAGGGTACAGTGTCCATCCTGTAAAGGCCGCATTAGGTTCAGATGATAATAATTTTAGGTCTATCCTTAGAGATTAAAAAAGCTCAAGGCGCATAAAGCATAAAGGTTCCTGTTTCCCGGGGCATGGGAGGCGCACTTATACTAAAAAATGCTTGAAAATTATTCCCAAGCTGTGTTTTTTCCCCCCCCTGATGAATAAGTCAGATGATGGTATCAAATAAGTGATTTGATATCATTTTAACTATGTAAAACGTCCAAATAGTCTAAGATACCATAACATAGCATCACAATATCTTGAAACACACCCCTGAGATACTAGAAGTGTAAAAACATACAAGTAAGCAGATTCGTAGAAGGAAAACATAGAAAACATGGCACACGAAGCAAAGTAGTTCATAAATGCTTCTAAAGATTAGCCAAGCATAATACACGCATTTCTTCCTGCCATACTAACATTTTTTTTAAAAAAAAAAAAGGCAAAAGAACAGATTTCAAACACAGAGACATAGGGTTAAAAGCTCCTAGAAACGCCTCCTTTTCTTAAAGAAAAATATAATGAGGGAAAAATATAGAAAGGAAAGAATTAGATGAAAATGAATTAGTCGGACAACTTTTTGATGAGAATCGAGAAGTATATAAGAAGTAAAAGATGACGAAGAGAGGAAGGAGGGGATGAAGACAAACCAGACCACAACTTCATTAACACGTGCAGCCAGCGGCTGGTGGCCAGTAGGAACCCACCGGCGACCTTGCGATTCCGAGTTGACCAAAAGCCTCAAGTTCCAGCATAAAACTCCATCAATTGACCATCCAATTCTTAGATCGAGGGGTTTCAAATAAAACCCTAGATCTGAAAACCACACCAATTGATAAATTTTGAGGGAGATTCAGTGTAAGATTCATGCAGAATTGAAGCGTTCTTATGCGAATCCACAGGTAACTGTGCTCCATTTGATTCAAAATGTGCACGCCTGAGTCGCTTCGCACCCAGGCACGAAGCGCAACTAAGTGTGCGTCTCCTCAAGCTTTTGGAATGGGCGTCGCTTGAACCACTGCTAGGGCAGCGGTACTTGCCTTGCACTTGCTCAGGGTCTATCATAAGAAAGAGAGTGCCTTTTTGACAAGGTTACAAGACCTATACTCGTGAGAGAACTACTGAACAAAGTTTGTCGGCCATCTAACCGGCTAGACGAGTTAACTCAGGTTGAACAACTCAGAAGCAGGGTCATTTTTCATTTATTCTATCTGCACTAAAACTTATGTATCCATAGAAATTTTTGATTAAATACAAATATAATTAATTTTCAAATTGTAATGGTTGTTAGAATATGCATTTTAGATAGATTCTCTAACTTTTTGTAAACAATTTATGGGATCATCATATGTTTTTTGAAGGAACTAATAGGGAGGAAGAAAGGAAAACAAACAAAACTAAGCATATGGTGACAGGTGCATGGAGATTAAAAAAAAGAGATTGACCCCTTCCCAACCCAATCAAGAAAGAAAAGAGGAACAAATTATGTGTTAAAAATATCGTAAAGGGGTAAATTTCATCATGTGATGATAGCCTAGTTAGCTGCATTGCCCATGGCAATTTGTGTGATGTGGGGCTGGGTTTTAAATCTCCTGCAAACATCTTCCCTTTCGATGAAATTAAATAAAAAATCAGATGCAGATGGGGGGAACCATTGCAGAACGCCAATTGAACGGTGTGATTTTCTGGTTGAACTAGGTTACCGCCCCAATGGCAAGCCAGATTGTTGGTGGTTTTCAATTGGACTACAGTCTAGTTCCCTGTTGAAGTCGCCAGTTTGGTCTGATTTTGGTAACCTTGCTTGTTTGAGATACACTTTGACAGACACACTCATATATGGAGCCATCAATCGCATATACGATCTCAACAGCGGATTGGGATGCATGAAATGGAAAGTGTGTTTCCCATGTGGTAGCCTATGATATTTGATAACTATTGCTTAGGGACCAAGCAGAAACTATCTTTATAAAGAACTCCGTCGTAATCCATGTGAAAGGTTCTAATTTTCTCTTACAAGCAGATCTGGTAAACAACTCCTGAAAATAGTTGCTTAATGCTTGTCTGTAATAATTTGACGATGGAGACACTGCCTTTGTTAAAGGCTATTTGCGTGGTTTGTGTAGTAGAAGGTTCAAACGTCACTATTGCTGTCATTATAAAAAAGAGGGTCTCATAGGGTAGTTTTGAGGGTGTAACATGTGTTAAATATGTCATTTCGTTCTGATTGATATCAAATGGGTCATTTTGAGGAGTTTCTATGGCCGTGTGTCATGCTTATCTGTTGATAAGCATCCAATCACAATGCTAGAAAAACGGTTGGCTCTATCAAAGCTAATAGAGGATTGATCAGCAAGTGGCATTGTCTAGAGTTAGACTTTGAACACATGGTGTTTTTATAACATATGGGAAATTTCCTGTTGCTGTATTTCTCATGCTAGGAATATTCTGGGCTTCATTTTTTCTTGTGTCTTCTGGGTTATAGCAAGCATGCACTAACTTTTGTTTGCTTGCAACTTTGCAGGAGAAGTCCCATATCGATTGCAGCAGCAGTTATATATATCATAACACAGCTCTCAGAGGAAAAGAAACCCCTCCGAGGTTAGTATGCTAGTTATTTTTTTTTTTTTTCTTTGCTCATGAGCCTGGACAGCGCATGGATTGATTAGGAGGTTCTTTGCTGTGGCACCCCTTCCCCCTTAGGAGGATCTTTGCTTTAGGCTGTGCCAATTATGAAACGCAGTTGGTAATATTTCTCGATGAGAAATTGGTAGGCGCATAGCATTAGTCTGCTAGTTATAGCCGCTGAACATACTTTGGTTGTGAATTTGTGATAGACCTAGATTCTTCTTGAGCTATTTGAGCGTTTAACTAGTAAGTGATTTAATTTTAGGTGTTTGGAGACTATGTTACTGGGGCATTGCTACTACTGTCTGACATGAGTGATTATCTATGCACCTATCATCCTTTTTCTGAAAAGTTATACTTATTTTTGGTCTAAATTGAATTACCAAGTGCTAATGTCCGTGTTAGAGTGTTCAGTGTTTGGCACTATTACTTGAGGTGAAATGGAGTTTGAATTGCACAGGTTGGAGATGAATGGATGATTTTATTTTGCTTGTGTGTCAGAATGATTGGTATTTCACCTGCATAGAAGAGGGAGTTCCATTCGTATGTGTTTTGTGGGGAATTTTGTCTAATAACAAAACATGTGTTTAAAAAAAAGAAGGGAGATTTACAGTGGAATGTGCCTCATGTAAGAATGAATGTGCTATGGTATGTGCCTTTTATTTCATTTCCCCTTTTTTTCTGTTGTTTTTTTTGGGGGGGGGGGGGGGGGATGGGGTAGGGCTTGGCAGCGCCTTTGTCTTCTGTTATGTAGGTAAATGCAACTTGCACAGCAGCGCCCACTGCCTGCGATCAGTAGATCAATCTTCGGAATTATGCATGACAGTTCTTTGAATAGACTGTTCCATAGCGGAATAGCTACTTTGTCCACCTGATTCATATTGTTTTTTCGTCTATCCTCTTATGTTTCTTTTCAATGGGCAATGATCTTTTTATTAGTCAGAAAACTGTCCTACAAAACGTTGCAGCAACGCAATTAAGCATTGTATTTACGTGAGTTATCTGTGTTCTGCCTGCCAAAAGCTATGAGCTATATTACTTTCTTGAAGTGGTCTGCATTATTATGCTCTTATGTTGAGTTGTAATTTTATTTTCTCACGTCAAATGTTCTGCCAGAAGCTATGAGCTCTATTACTTTGTTGAAGTAGCTGAGTCCTATGGTCTGTGTCAGCTTCTAGCAACTCTATATCGTTGTGAGAAAAGATTGAACTATCGGAAATATAGGGTTATCTCCCACTCTAACCATGCGTCAAATATGCTTGGCTGTAGATATTTCGCTTGCTACCGGTGTTGCTGAAGGGACAATCAGAAACGCTTATAAGGACCTTTATCCCCACATTTCCAGGATCATACCCGTCTGGTATGCCAAGGAGGAAGACCTGAAGAATCTCTGCAGCCCGTAGAGCAATCCAGGGGAACAAACAGCGGTGAAGAGCATAGCTTGAAGAAAAATGGTAAAAACTGATCTCAAAGTGGCCGGGATCAGTGTGGAATTTCTTCGTAATTTATGCTTGTAGGGCCGGGGTTACGAATAGAGGAATCCCCTTTGCCCTAAGATACGAATAGAGGAATCCCCTTTGCCCTAAGATACTACTAGGGCTGGGGTTGCGAGTAGAAGAATCCCCTTTGCCCTAAGATGCCGCTGGACATCTAAGTTGCATATTTCTTTTTGAATGAGCAACTTTTTTGGTTCATGGGACCCTTTTCGCTGTCCATTGTTTTTCCAGAATGAGTTTTACCCTGATGTAGATTCCTGAAAAGCCACCCAGGGAAGAACATTGGAGAATATAGTCTTCGAAGATCCAGGGAGTTGGGTCTGAAAATTCGTTGCAAAAGAGGAAATACCAGGAAGAAGAAATGAAATATTGTGGGACAGTTAAATAGGATAGTTACATTAATCTGTGAGAAGACACTAAATGAATGGGAATGCTGGGAGATTTGCTACCATTTGTTACTCTATTAATCCGGAGTCTGGACTGATTTGATTTTCCAATTAGTTCCCTTGTTTACCCGAGTCCACAGATGTTAAGTTCCCTGCCTTAATTTTCAGCTGGTTCTGCCCCAGAATTTGTGATGCTCAGGGAGGAGAGGGGGGGGGGGGGGGGAGGGAGAGAGAGACCAGGGAGAGGGTGAGTGTTCATTTTAGCTTCAGTTTCAGATCCCTGGGATTGTTGAATTATTATGCAAATCCCAGAGATATAACAATCGCTGCAGGCTAAGAGCAGAAATCAGTCTGTATGTACATGCCTTGTGCAACTGCTGAAGATGACAGAAAGGCCAGAACTTAAATGTTAAGCCATTGATGTAAGTTTAAAGTTAACCAGCTAATTTTCTCTTGATCTATGTTGTTGAGAGACATCTCTCCATTATCAACAGATTTGAAATTGCAGCACTTTATTTTTAAGGACGTAAGATTCAAAGCAACAATCAAAGCTCAAACAAGCACACATCAAACAGAAAATTGTCAATGACAGCGGTATCTGTAGCAAGGTCCAGGCCTCTCATCTTTGATCTTGAAGGTATTATTCATGACACGCGAATGCGCGATGATCAACGTAACTCAATTAGCTGCCCATATTGTGCATGCTCTTATTGTCAAACGTCTCCGGTCGACTTCTTATGATTCTTTTGATCACAAGTGATTCATCCTTTACAGCTAGATTTGCCAAAACTGAGCTGATGTTGAATGACCTGGGGCAATACCCATCCCAGTGTTCGAAATGGATAATTTGAAATGAACTTAGAATTCAAAATGACCAGTTTGAACCAAACTAGTAATAATTCCCCCCCCCCCCCTCAAAGTTGCTTTAGTTTTACAGGATAAACTTATTGGATTAGACATCAACTAATTTGAAATCAATATAAATTGAAAATGATCTCATTCGAACTCTGCTGGAAATTAATTTCCATAAGAATTATCAATTAATTTTGATTAATTAATTAAAGGGGTACGTTGAGTGAAGAGGTACATTAGTTAAATTATTTATTTAACTGACTAGTAACTCTTCATAAAAAGACATACCTACATATAGGGTCTATTCTTTTCGTTGGTAAATTGGGATTGATAAAAGGATAAAATTGATTGAGATATATTGAAGTAGGTTGAAGTTGATATTTTTTGTTGAAGTGGGTTAAAGTAGGTTAAAGTGGGTTGAAGTTGGTATATTTGTTGAAGTCGGTATATTTGTTGAAGTTGGTTAAAATAGTGAAAATAAAATTTGAAGGAGGTGGGTTAAAGTTGGTTGAAGTAAGTTGAAGTTAGTATTTTTATTGAAGTAGGTTGAAGTTGGTAAATTAAAAAAGACCAATGAAAAGAACAAACCCTAATTCATTGGTAAATTAGGGTTGATAAAAGGGTGAAGTTGGTTGAGGTAGATTGAAGTGGGTAGAAGTGGATTGAAGTTGGTATTTTTTGTTGAAGTAGGTTCAAGTTGGTATATTTTTTGAAGTTAATTAAAATAGTGGGTATAAAATTTTGAAGGAGGTGGATTGAAGTGGTTGAAGTAGGTTAAAATTGATATTTTTAATTAAAGTGGATTAAATTTGATTGAAATGGATTGAAGTTGGTTGAAGTAGATTGAAGTTGATAAATTAGAAAAGATCAACGAAAAGAATAGGCCTCAGTTGTCATGTTATGAAAAGATGTTATCCTTTTATGACAAGGCATGAGTAAAATTATAAATATGGAGAACCAATGCTTGCAAAGGCATGCAAAAATGACATGGATCAAGAGAAGGAATGTTCCCATGTCATTCTTTTGCGTTTTAGTTAATTCCTAAGGCACTAGGCCCTGTGCATGTGACTGCAAAACGAGTATATGAGGCAGAACCTCTTGTATCTCAAAGACTTATTTGAGAATATAAGTTGCACACTGGGTAAATAAAGTCTGTAGGAAAAGCGACTTCGGTCCTATATGAAGGTCTTGGAGTAATTTGAAAGTTTAAAAGCTACTAAATCACCCTAGAGAGGAAGTCAATAGGGTGATAATCAATATCGCAAATTAATCAAAGTAAAGAGTGGAAAGATAAACGTGGACAAACACACAAGAACTTTTTAACGAAGTTAGCCTCAACCAGGCTTAGCTCCTGCCTAGAGTTTCCTAACTCTAGGATTAACCCAAATTTTTATTAGGAGGGATGATTACACAACTCTAGAGTATACTACAGCTACTCTAAGTTTCAAGTCGCAAGTTAAACCCTTTAACTAGGTTTGGTAGAGTTGACCCTTCAACTCTATAATCCCACTTTACTTATAACTTGAACAATATAATGAAATGTAATAGAGGCAATTGTAAGCTCAAAATATGCAAAGAGTCGCTTTAGTAAGTGTATGCCAATAAAATGCTTGCTCTTATGTACTCTTCAGCTGCCCAACTCTTCCCATTTTATAGATGAGAGGTGTAGAGAGAAGTGAAGGTAAATCTGGCATGTGAACGTTACCCATCTTGAGGTAATCTAATTTTTATGCTTAATTTCAAGGCCTTGAACGTTCCATTCCAAGCCCTTGAAATTTTCTGTTCTTGTCCAAGTAATTCCAACGTCTACTTTCCTTGATTTGGGCTGAATATCTTGGTTGAGAATCTTCTAGAACCATTTATAATTTGTAGTATAATCTTTCAAGATATTCTGTCACAAGATATTATCATATTAATAACAAATCTTTGACATTTTCCAGGATATTGACATATAATTAAAGAACCATAATATTATCTTAAGATTTAGTATTCAAATTTTAACATAAAAATCACACATTTAAATTTGAATACTAAACTATCTCCAAGATAAAATCAACCATGTCGATATCTACTTATGATCATAGCTTATTTAAATAATAGAAACACTAAGGTATGTCCAAATATAATGTGATAAATATACCAATAGACCAACTCATTTTTGTCTTTCATCAAAAACATTAATAAAATATATTGTAAGTTTAAGAAAGCTAATAATCTCCCCCTTTTTGATGAAAGACAAAGCCCAATAAAAACAACACATGAATACAGTTTTGAATGTTAGACCATGAATGCTTTGCCAAATACTTCTCCCCATTTTTGTGTTTCATCAAAAAGGTAGCACAAGAGGGGGGGGGGAAGATCGGAGCATGTAAAAATTATGGCAAACACTTGTAGCTCCCCCTTAACAAATCAATGATATAAAGGATGCTCCCCCTCAATTTAAGGCACTCATGAAAAAATATAAAGGATTAAACACTAATATTTTGATCAAATCATATATTCTAACATGCATGCATTGACTTGATATTCTCATAAGCATTACAAGAGATCAACATATTAATATACCAATTCTCCCCCTTCAAGAATAAATCAAGGTTATAGTAGAATAATCAAGTAAATATAATTCTTCTCTTATAAAGAGAAGGAAGATCATGTATGTGAATATTAGATATCATAATAGTTATGGACCCAAAAAAGATCACATACATGATATCATCTAAGCATAAAAATAATTACATGTCATAATAGCATAGAATATGATGGAATGTTAATCATGCTCACCTTCTAAAGATAATTAACCAAATTAAAACTCAAAAATTTGAAAATCAAAATTTCTCAAATAGGAAGTAAACCATACAAAGATAACATCACCTTCTATTTGGTAAGAATTCAAATTTTGATTTTTATTCATGTCGTCGAAATAAAAAATCTAACCGCTGATTCAATCACATCAAAATTTTCAGTTTCTGCCTACGGTTCAAGGTCTTGAACTGTATTTCAGGGTCTTGAAATCTGAGTAATGACAAAACAAACGAACTTACCTTATTTTTACTTTTAGCAAACCATAACTTACCATATGCTTTTGCGAAGCTCCAATGTTTCCTTGTCCACTTAAATTTTCAAGAGGATCAAATGCTATTGAAAATTCATTATTAGTACATAAATGAGGAATCAATAATATCCCACGAACATGCGCATTCTTGTTTGATTTCTTCAAGAATGAAGTTGCTCGAGCAAATCTTGATATCCTTTTCTTCTTGGATTCAATATTGTTAGAAGTAAAAAAAAATTAATGAGGTAAAATTTTTCTTTCCTTCAATCTTGATACATTTTCTTGATTTAACACCACAATCAAGAATTTTTGAAAGTTGAAAATTTGGTGTAGTATTTAAATCATTAAAAATATGACAACTTGGAGAAATACTATTATTTGAAATTCAATTATGGATGTTACCTCATTCTTACCACTTTGGAGAATAGATGAATAAATAGAATCATTATTTTTCTCACCATTTTCAAGAAATTCCTCAATCTGGCATGCTTGATATCATTATGTATAAACCGTTGAATTGGATCATCATTTTCATGTTCTTGCTCTTCATGTATCCTTCCAGGATTATTTCATCCTCCCATAAATTCCTTAATACCACATTTTGATTAGTACCATATAAATTATAAAGAGTCTCCTAAATTTCCTTGGCACTATCACAGTGTAAGATAAACCCATAAATATCAATAGTAAAAACATAATATAAAATGTTTATAGCTTTAGAAATTTTGGATATCCGCTTGTAATCATCTTTAGCATATTTATATTCTGATTTCTCAATAATTATTGGACCTTTGACCATGATTTTTCAAAGATCAAGACCCTTATGCTTGATATAATGTTCCATTGCTTCCTGGCACAAAAAATAATTAGTACCTTTAAAAAGTGGAGGGCATTCAGAGTTAAAATCATAACTAGCCATGAGATCGAACTATTAGACGGTAAAGTCTCACAAAAATAGTACTAGCTCTGATATCAATTAAAAGTTTAAAAGCTACTACATCACCCTAGAGGGAGGTGAATAGGGTGATGATCAATATCGCAAATTAATCGAAATAAAGAGCGGAAAGATAAACGTGGATAAAACATAAGAATTTTTTAATGAGGTTAGCCTCAACCAGGCTTAGTCCCCACCTAGAGTTCTCAAACTATAGGATTAACCCGAATTTTTATTAGGAGAGATGATTATACAACTCTAGAGTACACTGCACCTACTCTAAGTTTTAACTCACAAGTTGACCTTTCAACTAGGATTGATAGAGTTAACCCTTCAACTCTATAATCCCACCTTACTTACAACTTGAACAATACAATGAAATGTAATGGAGGCAATTGTAAGCTCAAAGCATGCAAAGAGTTGCTTTAGTAAGTGTATGCCAATAAAATGCTTGCTCTTATGTACTCTTCAGCTGCCCAACTCTTCCCATTTTATAGATGAGAGGTGTAGAGAGAAGTGAAGATAAATCTGGCATGTGACCGTTACTCATCTCGAGGTAATCCAAATTTCATGCCTAATTTCAAGGCCTTGAACTTTCCATTCCAAGCCCTTGAAATTTTCTGTTCTTGTCCAAGTAATTCCAATGTCTACTTTCATTAATTTGGATTGAATATCTTGGCTGAGAATCATCTAGAACCATTCATAATTAGTTTGCAGCATAATCTTTCAAGATATTCTATCACAAGATATTATCATATTAATACCAAATCTTTGACATTTTCAAGGATATTGGCATATAAATATTAAAGAACCATAATATTATCTCAAGATTTAGTATTCAAATTTCAACATAAAGATCACATATTCAAATTTGAATACTAAACTATCTCCAAGATAAAATCAACCATGTCAACATCTACTTATAATCATAGCATATTTAAATAATAGAAGCACTAAGGTAGGTCCAAATATAATGTGATAAATATATGAATAGACCAACTCATTTTTGTCTTTCATTAGAACACATTAATAAAATATATTGTAAGTTTGAGGAAGCTAACATAATTATTTAACTGAATTGTTCCCCTCAAATCCCTAGCAATTTAGGGACTTAACTAAATTCTCCGTGTAAAGTTTTTTGGGGGGGGGGGGGGGTGAGGGGGAATCTTAGGAATTGACAGAGAGGTGTTACCTACTTTCTCTATTTGGCTATATTGTTGCATTATTAACAATGGATGGTCAAGTATAATTGTACACAACCACATAAGTTGTGTGCACATATTAGACAGAGTAGAAAGGGTTGAGACTTTTGTGTACGTATGTAGTACTTATTTCTCTTGATGTAGTCAACATTATCAATGTTAATGTTGATTTGTTCATATAGTTTGTGTTCCAATAGCCTTGGAGGGCTGCAACACAAATAATCATTGTTAGGACAATATGTGGGCATGTTTCTTTTCGACTTGTGATAAGCATTTATCATCAACATTTAATAATTTTTAACACAATTTAACAACTTTCAGCATAATTCAACATTGTTAAGTACTTATTAAAAATACCTAATTATAGTTTATTCAATCATTCAGCACGTTTCAGCATGTTTAAGCATGATTCAACATGTTCAAATACATTTCTAACATGTTTTAGTAGCTTTCAACATGTTTCAATAATAAGCATTAACAAGTGTTTCTCACACGTCAAAAAGAACATGTCATTGGACATGATTACATATATCAAATGCACTAATTTATAACCATGTACAATACTCTATAATTATTGTAAGATGGACATGTTGACGGCCATAACAATAGCATTGTCATTGATTTGACAGACGTTGAGTCTTGAGTTCATCCAAAATAGTTAAAGAACAGATAAATAAATTCACTAAAAATCGGAATGACCATGTTGTAAGAGTTAAAAGAGAGGGTATTCAAAGATAGTTGGGATACTCAAGGTGAATCCGTGCTTTGCCGTCTTTTAAATGCTCCTGATAAAAGAATCATAATTACATGCAGTATAATCTCTCTCTCTCTCTCTCTCTTTAATCCCAACAGCACTGAAAACTCAATAAAGACCTTTATTTTCGATGATCAATAAAACAAATTTATGTCTGACACAAAAGACACTAGAACAAGGCTCTTTTGGAGGGAAGATTAGTCCTGGCAAAACTAATTCAAGATCTGAAATTCGAACCGAATGACCTGAATTCATATTTGATCCGATGTCCAAAATAGGTTCACCCGGAAGTGGACCCGAAATCCGAATCGAACCGACCAAACCATATCCAACCCGGAATTTTCGACAAAGTTGCTTATTTTTGCAGGATAAGATTATTGGACCAACTAGTTGACCCGAAGTCAACTGGAACCCAAGTTCACCTGATCCAAACCGAACTGACCCGAAGTATCACTTAACTGAAAATATGACCTGACCCAAATTTAATCCGACCCGTACACGAATTGAATGACCCATTTACAAAGTTTAGAAAAGATAAGTATTCTTTATCATAAAACATACCGATGCAATTGGTCCAGCAATAAGCTCCTACCACATGAAAATTTGTCCATACATCCCCACCAAAGGAAACGTGCTAAGCTGGGGAGCACTTGGGTGAGCTTTTCCTTCTCTATGATGTTCTTTTGGCCTTATAGATACAACCAACCAAACAAGACTTATCAAGACTTATTAAGCCCCCATTACATCTTCTATGCTTTCCCTGTGGAGTCAATGAAGGTACCACTTACCAGTCACAATTGCAGACCTGTACAATACCATGCTAATTTGGCTGTTCGTGCCCAAAACGGAAAATTGAAAAAGATGTAACTTCTTGAAAGTCATCATTCAACAAACATTCACTTATCAATACCCACTTTATTGTTTTTGTCACTTTATAAACCCTTATCCTAAAATCACATGCTAGATTGGATGCTCTACCACGGATCTTAATTGAGTTCTTGAGAAGTTGTGGCTGTTAAAAGATGGTGGGTTAATTTTGGGAGTCGAAATAGGCGGTTTTGCCTTGGGAAAACTAGGCCAAAGGTTACATGTAAGTATGTTTAAGAGATCAAGGATTTTTGCTCACAGCTGATTAACTAAGTGAACTTTAGAGTAATGACTTAAATGACAAATTAAAGGTCGCGTTCAACAACAGTATTTTGAGTAGCGTTTAGTATTTTGACCTAGTTATTCGGTAATTTAGTAGTTGAACTGACATTTCAAGTCGTGGTTAGTGTTTCAAGCAGCATTTCTGAAACGCTAATAGTACTAGTTACTGGCATTCAAAAGTAGCGTTTCATATTTTTTGGCCAAAAAACTTCTTTGGAGATTTTTATCTTTGAAAATTATCTATATCCTTTTATGTTAATTTATATTAATCAGCTAAACCGATGGCTAAGTTTATCGAACCTAGTTGTGGAACAAAAATTGTTAGGAAAATCAATCTAATCAGGATCACAAAATGCTGCCATGAGATCTAACTTCGAATTGGGTTTGAAGATCCTACGAATCCTGAAAATATATCTGACAACATGCAGCTGAGTAGGTGAGTAGTGCAATATTCATGTATAAATGTAGAAATTACGTGTATGATATAAGCAATGTCATGTCCAATCATGTCCAATTATGGTAATCAACATTAGTTTTTTTTTTTTACAATGGTAGAACAAATGACAATATTGTTGGAGTATAAAACTAATTTTTGGACATTTAATAATTAGCTTAAGCTTCTGGTTGAGTTGATTTTTAAACAAATACAACCGTATGTCAGTAGAAAGCATTTGTGTTTTACCTATTCAAAGCTAGTGACTAGTCAAATATTCATTCAAGCACTTCCAACTTATGCATGGCTCAAATTCTTATTCAGCTGGTAGGGACTCGTTGCTCGCACGTGGATTAATACTACTCGAGACAAAATTTCAATTAAAATGCATATTTTTGTACCTTCAATTGTCAGCTTAATCTTTTAGTTGAGATATTTCTTAAATAATTATAATAGTACTTATAATTATAATTGTTCGACTGAGCGTATAATTAATCCACTTATAAGGGATGATTGCTTGAGTCGTGTAAAGCAGTGGCGGAGGGAGCATGGGGTCAGTGGGGTCAACTAACCCCCCTCCCCCTGCAGGAAAAAATATTTACACAGCGCAGACAGGAATAACATATATATACAATATAATGTATAAGACATACTTTAAACGCATGTGGTGGTGTGGTCAGGCTCCTGCAAACTGTTGTGGAGGTCGTGGGTTCGATCTTTGACATCTTGATGTTTTAACGTTTTTCTTTTTTATTCTTTCCCATCCTTAATTTCCCTTATTTGATATTTGTGTGCTTCCACTCAAAGATTGAAACAAACTCATATATCCTCATAGTCCTGTTTTATTTTTAAAATTTGCAGTTTGGTTTGGACTTTAATTAGAATGAAAAGAATTGTGTTTTAGTTCAAAAAATATTTTGTATATGATATATGTTTGGTCTTGTTTTTCAAGGGAATAAAAAATTGAGTCAAATTGTAGACGGAATTTCTAAAATCTTTAAAAAATTCATTGTTGTTTAATTAAGTGTTAATGAAACGATGAACCCCTAAATTGACAAGTAATAGAAAGTAAAAACCCTTTTTGCACTTCTAAAAATATGGATTGTCAAATTTTCTCTTTAAAAATGTAATAAACTTTAAACTTAAGTGATGTAAATATTTTTGTATTTTAGAACGACTTTAATAAATGGGATAAACTGTAACTAGCCAGGTCAAATTTTGGTTTCACCGTTGTTCGAAAATAAAATGTAACAGTCATTTAATTTTCATTGTATGAATATTGCTAATGTTGTATGCAGCACTATTTTCGACACCTCTTCATTAAAATCCTGGCTTCGCCACTGGTGTAAAGCATTGAAAGACCATAAAGACATATTAATAACCGAGCACTAGAAATTCTATAATCTCTTATTGGTTATTTAATTATAAATAGGGAACAATATAAGAGGCAGTAATATACCAGTGTGGAAAACACAGTGTGTTCTTCAGAGAGATTTTTTTTAAAAAACAAAAAAATTCCAAAATCCGTGGAGCATCTAGGCTGTGGCAATAAGATGATCATTCGTTTAGTGATAGCCTGCACAATTGATGTTTTAGTTCATACGTACAGTAACCAAGATCTTTTCAAAATATACAAAGAGCTTTTTGGGGAGGGGATTTGATAACCAAGCTGAAATTAAGAAAGAGGATTGGTTACCATTGAGAGGATCCCCATCAGGCCACGGATTCAGGGTGATCGGATATTGTTTATTTTTAAGGACCAAAAAGTTTAAACTGATATGCATGTATTTTGGCTTATTATACTTGTATATGGTGAATATGGTGATCCAGCTAACTAATGATTTTAAAAAAAAGATAGGTCAAATATCATATTAATAGGCCATTCATTATTGAGTATTTTTTATTATTAAAAGGATTACAAAGTTGATGTAAGATATACTTCAAACGAAGGTATGTGTGACACCAATTTGTGGTACTTACAAATGTATACTATACTAATTAATAGCGATCTTTGGAAAACCCTAGAATACTGCAACGAGAGTAATTTGCGAAATTTGATGCAATCTTAACCATTAAAATTATTTATGCATTAAATCTAAGCCGTCGATTCTAAAGTTAACATATCTCTCTATTTTTATTTTTAAAAAATCCCCCATAATTTTGGATATATGATAGAAATATATGATAATCCAATTATCAAGAAAAAAATTATGCAGTTATATTTATTCATTAAATCCAAACCGTAGATTTTAGTTTTAAAAAAAGTACCTTATCTAGGGAAACTACCCATTTATAATTTTTATGTTTTAAAAAAATCACTTATAATTTTAGTTATATGTGATAAAGAATACATGACAGTTCTATTATCTAATGAAAGAAATCAAACAGTTAAAAACAAGTGATAATCTTTGGAAAAACATAAAATGGTAGCTACAACAAGAGTGATTTGCAGGATTTGATATAATCTCAATAATAAAAATTAATCATCTATTAAATCTAAGCCGTTGATTTTGCATCTAATCTCTCTATACTATCTATACTAACAACAATCTTCAGAAAACCCTAGAATGCTGTAACGAGAGCGATTTGTGGAATTTGGTGCAATATTAACCATAAAAATTATTTATGCATTAAATCTAAGCCATCTATTCCAAAGTTAATATATCTTTTTATTTTCATTTTTAAAAAATCATCCATAATTTTGGATATATATGATAAAAGATAGATGATAATCCAATTATCTAGAAAAAAAATTATGCAGTTATATTTATTCATTAAATCTAAACCGTAGATTTTTATTTTAAAACAACTACCTTATCTAAGTAAACTATCCATTTATAATTTTTGTTTTTTTAAAAAAATCGCTTATAATTTCAGTTACATGTGATAAAGGATACATGACAATTATATTATAATCTAATAAAAAAAATCAAACAATTAAAAAAAAGTAATAATCTTTGGAAAAACTTAAAACGCCAGCTATAATGGAAGTGACTTACAGAATTTGATATACTCTCAACCATAAAAATTCGTCATCTACTAAATCTAAGCTGTCGATTTTGCATCTATTCTATCTATCTATCTATCTATCTATCTATCCACACTATACTATACTATGCTAATAGCAATCTTTGAAAAATCTTAAAATGCTACAACGAGAGTGATTTGTGAAATTTGGTGTAATTTTAACCATTAAAATTATTTATGCATTAAATCTAAGCTGCCGATTCTAAATTTAATATATCTCTTTATTTTTATTTTAAAAATCCCAAATAATTTCGGATATACATAATAAAAGATAGATGATAATCTAATTATCTAGAAAAAATATTATGCAGTTATATTCATTCATTAAATCTTAACTGTAGATTTTAGTTTTAAAGAAACTACCTTATTTAAGTGAAATACCCATTTATAATTACTATTTGTTTAAAAAATCGCTTATAATTTCGGTTATATGTGATAAAGGATACATGATAATCCTATTATCTAATAAAAAAATCTAAACAGTTAAAAAAAGTGATAATCTTTGAAAAAACCTAAAATGTCCAGTACAACTGGGGCGATTTGCAGGATTTGATATAATCTCAACCGTAAAAATTAGTCATCTATTACATTTAAGCCGTCGATCTTGTATCTAATCTCTCTATCTATCTATCTATGTTATACTAATAGCAATCTTTGAAAAACCCTAAAATGTTGTAACGGAGTGATTTGCGAAATTTGGTACAATCTTAACCATTAGAATTATTTATGCATTAAATCTAAGCTGTCAATTTTCAAGTTAATATATCTCTTTATTTTTATTAAAAAAATTTTCAATAATTTCGGATATATATGATAAAAGATAGATGATAGTTCAATTATCTAGAAAAAATTATAGAGTTATATTTATTTATTAAATCTAAACTGTAGATTTTAGTTTTAAAGAAATTACCTTATCTAAGTGAAATATCCATTTATAATTTTTATTTTTTAAAAAAATTACTTGTAATTTCTGTTATATGTGATAAAGGATACATGACAATTATATTATCTAATAAAAAATCAAACAATTAAAAAAAAGTAATAATCTTTGGAAAAATCTAAAATGCTATCTATCTATACTATACTAATAGTAATCTTTGGAAAACCCTAGAATGTTGCAACGAGAGTGATTTGCAAAATTTGGTGCAATCTTAATCATTAAAATTATTTATGCATTAAATCTAGGCTGTTGATTCTAAAGTTAATATATCTGTTTAAAAAATATTCCGTGCATTGGACGGATCTATACTAGTTGAACTAATCGTGATCCATTCTTTATGAACTTATGGTTAACTAATTAAAAATTTTGAGTAGGCTACTTTTGAAAAGTCCAAATGAGCCAAATATTTAATTTGTCTTGATATTATTGCAAGACAACTACACTTTTTGTGCGCATCCAAATATACAATGAATCCTTGTGTAGTTGTGCGTGTACGAATAGGATTAGCCCTGTTACCTGGGCATTCGGGACTAGACCAAACCCAATTAAGGGGGTGTTTGATGAGAAAAAAGGGTTGGGGACTTGAATCCTCGGGTTTCAAGTTTCACTCCCTAATGTTTGGTGATAAATTTGGGAAAAGGAACTTGATACTTAGGGGGATCAAGTTCCCCCATAAACCCCTAGAACTTGAACCCTCTTATTATTGGGGGGTTTCAAGTTTTCATCCCCAAGGTTCAACATTGTTGTTGTTGTTATTGTTATTGTTGTTGTTGTTATTATTATTATTATAATAATAATTATTATTATTACTATAATAATAATAATAATAATAATAATAATAATAATAATAATAATAATAATAATTAAGATTATTATTATTATAATAATTAAGATTATTATTATATAATTATAATTATAATAAGAAAATAATTATTATTATACTATAATTATGATAATAATTATTATTACTATAATAATAATAATTATTATTATTATTATAATAATATAATTATTATTATTATAATTATAATTATGATTATTATTATGTAATTATAATTATAATAAAAAATAATTATTATTATTATACTATAATAATAATAATAATAATAATAATAATTATTATTATTATTACTATAATAACAATAATAATTATACTAATTATAATAATATAATTATTATTATTATTATAATAATTATTATTATAATATAATAATTATGATTATTATTATATAATTATAATTATAATAAAAAAATAATAATTATTATTATACTATTATTATAATAATAATTATTATTACTATAATAATAATAATAATAATATAATTATTATTATTATTATTATAATAATTATTATTATTATATAATAATTATGATTATTATTATATAATTATAATTACAATAAAAAATTATCATTATCACTATAATAATAATTATTATTATAATTATAATAATTATTATTATATAATAATTATTAGTATTATTGTAATTATTGTTATTATTATAGTAATTATTATTGTTATTATTGTAAATATTATTATTATTATAAATATTCATACTTGCATATAATATTTCTAAAACAAAAACAGAGTTGATTTCATTCCAAAACTACTCACCAAACAGTAAGGAGTGGGACCTGATTCTATTCCAGTTTTCACCAAACAACTGAGTTCAAGATTCAAGTTCCATACCCAACCCCCCAAGATTCAAGTCCTGATTCTATTCCATTTTAATTTTCCTTACCAAACAGGGCCTAAGACATGATCATCTCAAAATGAGCAATCCCGTACGTTTATCTAATCCTTTTTGCTTCAGACAAAATTATTGAAATCAATACCTTAATTTAGCAGTGTCAAAATGCGTAACAAGTTGATATAGAAGTGAGCAAGCTCTGCAAATAAACAATAAAAAATTCTTATCGACATTTGTGACGTGACAATATGTCAATTTCAATATGTAACTGGTACAATATATATTCATTAAACTCTATCATTAAATTGTGGTCCTATTTGACAAATAGTTATTAGTTATTAGCTATTAATTATTTTACTTATTTATATTAACTATTAGCTGTTAATTATTTGAGTTAGCTATTTGTATTAACTGTTTGAATTAACTGTTTGTTAAAAAACTGTTTGGTAAAAATTAGCTATTTCTGATAAAGTTATGAAACAAAAAACTAATTCATCAAAAAGCTCTTCCAAAAAACTCATGAAATTAGTTTTTCAAATTAGCTTTTTGGAGCGAAAAAGCTCTTCTAAAGAGGTTTTTCAACAAACATCCAAATTAACTTTTTTACTTAGTCAAACGGCTAATCTTGATAAAAAAAACTCTTTTTGATCAAAAAACTCTTCAAAAAACTGTTTGCCAGACATCCCTATAATCTGAACATATCCGTAGCGATGAAATATAATCGTAGAATAAGAAGAGGGGGCTTTCACACTTACCATCCCTCGGAATTTTGACAATAATTTAATTAGCCCTGACATGTTCTACTTAATTTTTATCACCCTATCTGTCTCTGCATGTGTGTGTATTGTTCAAAAAATCTAAAAACTCGAAAATGCTAAAAGCAATTGAAAATCTTCAAAGGCAAAAGCTTTGAAGAATTTAGTTCATTGGAGATGCAACTGCACCGATTGTGGGGATAAATTGAGAGAATTGGTCATTTGACCATGATCGTGACAAGACCACGTAGAGGGATTGGGGATTCTAAGCTTGATGAATTATCATGGTGTTCCTAGCTACTTCATAAACCTAGAAAAACAAAAATTATATAAAATATCTAACAACCACAATTAACAGATACAATCAGTTGATTACTTTTTTAAATAAAAATTTGAAGCAAACCTTCTCTTTGCTATGGTGACAGCTATTTTTAGAGTAAAAAGGGCAACCATTAATGAGTGATCGTTCAAGCAATTTAAGGCCTTTTATATATGACTTTCTTGCCACGATATCACCTATTGAAATTGGGTACTACTCTAAAACATCATCGACGGCTAAAAGTGGTAAAAATCCTACCAATATAAGTTGGTTCAAGTAGTCTGATACTTATTCCCCTTAATCAGGATCTGATGTTCGAGTTTTGTGAATGAAAAAAATATGTAATTGCAGAGCCCTACCCTTAATTGGGCCAATAATAACTCGACTTTACGTAATGATGGTAAATGCAAATATCCTCTAAAAAAAGTTACCTTTGAAAATGACTTAAACTTTGGGGGGGAAAAAAGGATGGAAAAATCAATCAAATATCCCTAGTACTGAAATTCAGCTGGCAAAGGAAGCCTTGAATCTTTACGGTAACTGATGCTGGCAAATTGAAGATTGCTTCTTTGGTGGACACATGGAAAGCAAATATAGGATTATTTCAGCTAACTGGCATTTTCTCTCTTGGGCATCATATGATGGTTGTGCCTCAGCCGTGGAGCCTACGGCTGTGCCCTACTTCTTTGCTCAGCTGGAACTTGGAAAGAGATTAATCTCTAAGACTGATTTTTCACTTTTGTCTTTAGCATACTGTATGTACTCGTATCTTGATTTGGGTATCCTCTAAAGCTTGATATTGATTTGAGAGGTTACTGTTGTCGTTGTAGTGGCTGTGTAGGAGTTGTAGTGGCTGTGTTGATTTATCTCACTTTGTTATAATGGCTGTCACTTCAATGTAGTAGTCAGTGGTGGTCCTCCGAGGTGGAATGAGGTCAGTATGAGAAGAAATGAGATCAATAGCATGTGTTTAGCGACATAAAATATTAGGACTCTCATGGACAAATCAATAGAAATAGTCAAAATCTTTCACAGGAGTAAGATTAGCATAGCTTCTATTCAAGAAATTAAGTGGGTGGTTGCCAAAGTGAAGAAAATTAATGGGTACAAGCTTTGGTATTCAGGCTTAGTAGAGCCCAGAATGGAGTTGGAATTTTGATCGATAACGAGTTAGTCAAGCAAGTTGTTGAAGTGAGGCGTAAAAGTGACCGTCTTATGTCTATCAAGTTAGTGGTTGGTTCAGAGATCCTTACTGTAGTAAGTGTTTATACACCTCATATAGGGTTGGCGGAGCATATTAAGAGGTTATTTAGGGAGGAACCAGATGAAGTTATCCAAAGCATACGACGGATTGAGAAACTTATCATTGGGGGTGATTTTAATGGATATATGGGAAGAGAAGGAGATGAATATGATAGAACACACAAAAATTTTGATTACGACAAGAGAAGCAGCGGAGGGGTGTCCATCCTGGACTTTGTGGTTGCATTCGAACTATGGATTGCTAAATCTTATTTCAAGGAAAAGGAATAGCACTTCATGACTTTGAAGATGGTAGCACTAAGAATCAAATTGACTTCTTTATGATGAGAGAATAATAAGAGGGTGTTTAAAAATTGTAAAGTAAGACCAAGGGTGTGATTGATGATGCAACATGGGCTTTCGGTTATGGCTGTGAAAGTTTGAAGTAGGAGAATATAAGTACTGGGATCTTTAGAGTGATATGGTAGAATCTAACCAGTGAAAATGCAACTACCATATACGAGAATATCAAAACAGAAGGAAATTGGAGACTAGTAGGGGATGCAGACACAATGTAGGGAGAAATGGCGAAATTTATTCGGCGTTGGCTAAGAAAATCTTATTATTCTCTCAAGAAGGTGGCAGGACATTAAAAGGACCCTGGTGGTGCAATGGAGGTAAACGAGAAAGTTAAGGTGAAACCAGAGGCAGATAATGCTTTACTAAGTAGCGGAACGAAGAAAGAAAAGGAGGTTCATAAAGGGAGCTACAAGATGGCGAAAGGGAAGCAAGGAAAGCAGTTATGGTAGCAAAGAATAGCGCTAAGGAAAGGTATATTAAAACTAGAGTCTAAGGAAGGAGAGAAAGAGACCTTTAAGCTAGTAAGGGCAGGGAAAGAGGAACAAGAGATATGGGTAGTGTAACGTGCATTAAAGATGAAGGTGGTAGGTTCCTAGTTGAGGATACTAAAATAAATGATATATGACAAATATATTTCCATAGACTCTTTAATGGGGAGGGGTTTGAGAATTCCCAAAGTAATGAGCAAAGATGTCAGGAAGGGCAACATAACTCTAGGTCCTGTCATAATATCACCAAAGGGGAGATTAAAGAGGCGCACATTAAAGATGCTCAACAAATGCAGATTCAGTACTGTTAGCTCTTTACCTAAGAACAAGGGTGATATTCAAGACTGTAATAACGATAGAGGTATAAAACTACTTAGTCCTTCCATAAAATTGGGGACAGGGCGATTGGAAGAAGATTGATGGATGATATAATGATTTCGGAGAATGAGTTTGATCTTATGCCAGGTAGGTCGACTATAGAAGTTATCCATTTTCTAATAAAGCTCATGAAATTCTACAAGAATATTAAAAAGGATCTCCACATAGTGTTCATCAAAACTTAGAAAAAACTTATGATAGAGCATCTAGGGGAGTGTTATGTAGGTGCTTTGAGAACAAAGACATGTCAGTTGCTTATATTTATTTAAAAAAGGTAAGAAGGAGTAAGGACAAGAGTTAGAATCTTAGGAGAGGAGGCTGACAACTTCCTTATGGATATTGAACTCCACCAAGGATCAGCATTGAACTCTTTTCTTTTTACTATTGTCATGGATGAGTGCACTAGGGTAGATATTGGACATGAATCAGGATAGAAAACTCTGGTGAGATAGAATTAAGGTCTTAGACCATAGAGAGATAGCCTTGAGTTGTTCTTTGGTTGCCATAAGATAGGATATATCGTTGTGTGTTACTGAATATTTTTCCTACTTTTTGTTTGTCGTGTTCGTTTGCAGGTCGTACCTTCAATTGGGAAGAGACAATATTAGCATACGTGTGTTTATTAAGGTATAGTATTTTCTTCGATGATGTTGTACTAATATTTTACATAGTTACTATCACCTTTTTTATTAGTATATTTCTTAATTCATTCCCTGTTGCTCACCTGTAGTTTCTGCTTTAAAATATTTTCACAAAATCTTTTTGTGGGTATCTTAGAATCAATCTCTTTGCGGGCAGAGATGTCTGTAGACGTAAAGTTGTCTACATCTGAATCTCTCTAAACCCTGCGAAAGCGAGACCCACATTGGGATGTGTTGTTATGGATGAGCTTACTAAAGGGATTCAATATGCTTTTTACTGATGATAGTGCTTATCGATGAGGCTAGGGATGGAATTAACGATGAGTAGAAGCGGTCGAGGGATACTTTAAATCTAGAGGCTAAAGACTTCAAGTTGAGTGGGTTAAAAGATTGAGTACTTAAAATGTAGATTTAGCGAGGGGGAAGGTGTTACGGAAGACGAGGCGTTCATCGGGTCCGTAGCAATACCAAGGGTTAGAAAGTTCAGATATCCAAACTTGATCACTCAAGAAGAAGGATACATTGACAACGACGTTATCCAACGAATAAAGGTAAGATGGTAAAAATGGAAGAATGCTTTACCAGTGTTGTGCGATAAAAAGATCCTAATATGGTTGAAAGGGAGAGTTTATCATAGGTTGTTGGTTCAACTTTATTGTATGATACGGAGTGTTGACCAATCAAAAAAACTCAAGTTCAAAGGATGATGGTAAGTGAGATAAGGCTGATTCGTTGGGTGTGTGGGTAGACGAGATTGGATAGGATCATAAATATAATGATTGGAGACAACATATAGGAGTGACTTCCATAGAGGATAAGATTAGAAAGACTATATTTAGATGATTTGGTCATGAAAAGAGAATGAACATGTATGCTCTAGTGAGGAGTTGTGAAAGTATTACTCTTCTAGAGTGTAGAAGGGGTCAGGGCAAACCTAGGAAAAGTTAGAACGAAGTAATTAGACATGATTTAAATAATTTAGGATTAGCAGACGACATGACTCAGGAAATCAGGATAGAAAATTATGGAGGTCTATGATTAAGATTACAGATCTGAGACAGGCTTGACACACACCCATCGTGTAGATCATGAGGGCATAGGAAATGTTGATGTGTGGTTTTTGTTATTACTTATCGTGTGTTTCCATTACTTGTGTATGCTAGTAGTATTTCTGTTCTTATTTATACCTATTATTACTCGCCTTAGTGTCATTCATTTATTGTGCCATATTTATCTCCTTTATTTACATATTGTTAATGGTTGTTGGTGTTGTTAATTTTGCTCCCTTTTATATGAAAAGATTTCAATTCTAAAATGTTTTGTTGAATTTATTTTTTGGGTCTATTAAGAATTGACTTCTATGTGGGCAATACCCGTGTAGATAAGACCGCTTACATCTGGATATCCGCACTTCCTGCGCAAGCGGGGCCCACATGATTTTTTTTTTTATAATGGGTCACTTAGGTTGTGTTGTGGTTTAGTCTTATATCTAATATTGGGGGGGGGGGGGGTGAGCATTTAACGACTGATCTGCCAGAAATTATTCTTAGCTAGGATGGCCCCAATGAGTAATCTGTAAGTAATCCATTCGTTAGAGCACGACCATATATAGATATTAAATGGCAACTATTCATGTGTCATATATATAACACCACCTCGCACAAAATGCTTACATTTTACTTAGGACATTGACAAAATATATGTTCTCTTTAGTATTATTTTGTTCATTTTTTGGATAGTTAGAAAATCAAATTTGTAAGTAACAAATTTGTAATTTTTAAAAATTTGAATTATGGGGAGCTATGACTAGACGTGTTGCAAAATTGTTCTATACTTCTTATTATTTGGAATAATAGGTAATGAAAATACATTTAATTTAAGGCGCACTTGTTGGAAACTAACTTCTTTGCAACTAAGGATAGGACTACTATATTTAGTCTCTCCCCACTACTTGACTTATTAAGTAGAATTATGGCATATGGATTTGAATTTGAATTTTTTAGGCCTTTTGAATGCCCATAATGTTAGTTTTGGAAGTGTTATAAGAGAATAATTCAAAAAAAATTTGACACCTAATATACGAACCTATGGAACATTTATATACCTCCATCAAGTGTACAACTCTTTTGGGTCACCAATTTTTTTACGCGTGTATTTGTCATACACCCTCACACCAATATATATATATATATATATATATATATATATATATATATATATATATATATATATATCATACTTATGAAAGCACATATTCTTAAGAGCCACATCAATAAATATATATATTAAAAAATCAATATACGACAAATACATGCGTAAAAAATATATATACATAGACAATGATAACATGTGTTCTTGGGAGCACCTAAGAAATAACCTCTCACACTCCATTTGGAGACAATATTTTAATTTGGCCCATTAATCCGGATTTGGATCTGAATCGAAGAAGAAAGCATTTTATGGAATGGTATTGTTGGGAAAAAGGTATATTGAGAAGAAGTGTCTAGTTAAGACACAATTTCAAAGACGTTTATTTAAGAAAAATACTGAGAAGATTGTGAAGCCTGGCTAACTCTGAGGGATATATATATATACACACATAGCATGGGAATGGTCTCTTAGGAATGGGTTACTCGTCACAATACAACAACAACCACAATAGCTTCTAGTGTGGGTTCCGCTTTCGTGGGGTCTGGGGAGATTCAGATGTAGGCAACCTCACTTCTACCGACAATTCTGCGCGTTGAGAGGCTGATTCCAAGTTACTCTCACAATCTGAGGGCATAAATAAGAAAACATTTGAGGCAGGTAGCATGGCCGGCCAAGGGTTTGCCTTCACATTATATTATCTCAATTTCTCCGTTTAACCTGAAAGCAATTCTCTTCCTTCCCTAAGAAACAATATTATATCATGAAAATGTTTGTATGGGCAAGACGTTTATTTAAGAAAAATATGTGGAACACCTAAAAATATATACTCTTAAGTATGAAATGTATATCTTTCTCCTCATGTACTTATCATGTAGGAAATTTTTAGCTTGTGTTTGCTTTTATAACTCTCGAGATTATATATGTTCTCATGATATATGCTTTGATTTAATTACAACTAGTGTACCCATACTTCTATGGATTCATGGGAATTCCATGAATTTTTATTGTAGCAATTATCATGAGTTTTTTTAATTAATCTAATGCGATGCATGGAAAAAGTTTTTAGTTTTTACTATTATTAAAACTGCATATACGAATTACAACCAATAATCTAGCAATCTCATGTAAAATTTCAAAGGTTTTTTAGAATTAAAAAATTCGATGATTTTTTAAGTTAATTCGATGACTTTTTAGGTTAACTAAAACATAAGAACTGTTATATATATTTTTAAAAAGAATAAATATCATATTTGCATGTAGCTATATAGAATAATCTTACATATGGAATATGAATATTGACAAACGCTGCTCAAAGAACATGATAATGTCATCTTTGACTCTTCTTCTCTCGAAATCAAAAGCAATTTTGGTGGTAATTTGCAAAGGTAGTATCATCTTGTATATAAAGGATTCATAATTTTCATCATGTCGTATCCAAAATTTAATATTCCATATTTATACTTATGTTTAAAGAAAAAGTAATAAATAAAAAAGTCAATCTCTATTTATTATCATTTGGTATTATTAATGTCAATGTAATAATCGCGTTAGATAAACAGGTAAATATTTTATCACAATATTTTATTAAGTATATTTTTCAAAAAAGGTAACAATAATAATATCAAAGTCAGAATCTTTTCATTGTATATTTAAAAAAATTAGAAAGGCAAAAATAATAATGGAAATCAGAAATTTTTTATTATTTTTTAACATGCTTATATTTAGATTAGGAATTAATGCAAGAGCCATGAGAGTTTGCTATGTGTCAAATATTAAGTTTGAAATGTTTTATTTTGGGATATATATATATATATATATATATATATATATATATATATATATATATATATATAGTATATATATATATATATATATATATATAGTTGGGACTCATAAATTCCCTATTCTAGTGGGACAATTGGGGACCTATTTCTATCTTCCGTTTATAATCTTCTTTTTACCTTTCTGGAAGGAATCTTTCTATAAACTTCTTGATATCAATTCGTCAATAATAAATTTTTAAGTACTTTGAGAATGCCCCAACAACCCCATTGATAATAATGGGGATAACAAAAGAAGAGTGAGTTGTGACCCTATGTACGTGTAACATAATGGCAAAGGTAGGTTGTTGACTTTCACCAATCATTTCTATTTATGTACATGATAAAACGCATTCAATCTTGGCTCTAATAGGCACTCTTAGGAGTACAGACTCCTACAAATTGTATCAGCGCTACATATTAAAAATTATCTATGTGACAAAAATACACGCTGAAAATATATATATATATATATATATATATATATATATATATATATATATATATATATATATATGACAAATAAAAGTTACACTCTCCTAGGTGTATGATATACATTACCGTGATTAGGGGTCAAAGTACACGCAGATAACGTATCCATGTTGATGCAGATTAAAATTAAGATTAATTATTTAGTGTTGAACGGTAAATTTACCCATTCTATGTGCCTTTTTCACCCACTTTTTACTCGTATAATAACTTAATTTTTAGGATTTTACCTTGTTTTATTTATGTTATGTAGGAAATAACTCCAAATCAAGCAAACGTCGCGAAGAGGGACGAAGACGGGACGAAACGAAGAAAACCAGCGGAAACCGACGAAAACCGGCAAAAACCGGACAAACCGGGGAGGGGCGACACCGTGCCACCAGCAACGTGGCACGGTGTGGCCGTGCCGCCTCCCCAGTTCGTCGGGCTCGCGCGATTCTATTTAAGTTCTGTTCGGGCGTCTGTTTGAGGGATCGCTCGGGGGTTCTTCCAGGTGATTTTTAGGATAGTTTAGTTTATGTTTTAGCCAATAAAAACTCCATTGAGAGGATTAGATTAGGATTGTAGTTTGTATTTTGGGATTCAAGCTTGTGGATTTCAAGTTCTTCAATCAATTCAAGCATAAGTTTCCCTCTTCCTTTTCTCTATTTGTTTCATTGTTGTTCTTATTTATGTTTTGTTACTTTAATTCTTATATTTGTTTGTTTAGTTTATATGTTTAGTTTTTGTTGTTAATTCATGTTATTTAGTTGTTTAGATTCGTTTTATTTCATTGTCTTTGTTTTTGTTCTTCAAGTTTATGTTCTTGTTTGTTAGTTTAGGTTTTCTTGTGTTTGTGATGTTTTGTTGGTAGATTGTGTTGGCTTGGGTTGTGATTAGCCTTTTGATGGCTAATTAATCTTGTATTTGGCCTAACCATACCCAATCTAAGCTTAGAATTAGAGTTTTCCTTCACGCCCGCCAAGTGTTCGATGAAATGCCTGAGAGGGTTTTCATCCATATTTTTGGGCGATTGACTTATACTGAGAGGTGAGGTCAATTCGCTAGTGTGGGAGAGGGAATGGCCGAGTTCGGGACACGAAAGTAGTATCCGAATCGAGCTAGGTCAGGGGTTGCTAGTTTTGTGGTCTAATTCGACTAACCCCACGAAAGTAGGTGGTTACGCGAGTTAGACTAGCTCATGACCCTTGAGAGAGGGCTTGGGTGGCCTTTGATAGTGCAACCGACCATCTCTAGTTCGTAGTGTGGTTTGGGTAGGTTAGGACTTGTCTTGGTTGATTGGTTCATCCATTGGTAAAATTACAACTCCAAGTCGCTTGTTTCTGTGTTTGTAGCGTAGTTTAGCTCCCCACTCCTTCACCCTTCGATCCTGCCTAATTCGAGACGCTTTAGCTAGCCCTGGTAGTTGGAAATACAATTCCCTGCGGACGACACCCCAAGTACTCAACGATACACCTTGCACTTGGGGTTTATAAATATTAAAACTTTTTCTTGCAACAAGTTTTTGGCGCCGTTGTCGGGGAATTGGCGTTTTTCAATATTGGGGTTTACTTAAGCATTCGAGACTAGGCTTTTATTTTGAAAAAAGAAAAAAAAATCAAAAAAAAAAATCCAATGGCAATTTTTCATTTTCCCCAATGTGAGCAAGAATTATTTTACCGTTATTGGAATCGTTTACATGCTTATCTTGCTCAATGTGCTTCTTGTGGATGTTTATATGGGAAATGTGAAATATTACATGTTGTTGATGAGGGTGTGAATAGTGAGACCCGTGCTCTTTTGGAGCATTGGGATTTCTGTGCTCGAAATGTTGATGAAGTTTGGGAATTACTTGAGTGGTTGGCTAGGGATACTTATGAATTTGAGACAAGTCAATTTACTTCATCCACCCTATCCCCCTGCGTTCCTAATTATACACCTCTTGCATGTGAGATCTGCCATTGTTCTGACCATGACAGTGTTTCTTGTCCTTATCATATTTCTGCTGATGGTTTTGCTAGAATTTCTAGTATGATAGAGGCCATGAACAAGCAACAAGTTGAGTTTGCTGAATTTGTTAATAAACTGCGGGAGTATGACCTATCACTCGATACTGACCCTAGTTCTAGTGCTCCTAAACTTGATGTCAATTTGTGTGCTGATGGTGCGTCTTTTCCTCCTCTAGAGTCCGGACTAGAGGACGTGCTCGACCCTCCCTTACCTACTCTACCTCTTGTTGCTCCATCCCTACCTAGCACCTTTAAGGACAACACTATGACCTATCCTGATCCACCTTTCCCTTTAGCTCAGTCGACGGAGTTCGAGGTAGGTGCGACATTTTGTGTTGGTGCTAGTATCGATGGGGATGATTTCTGTCTTGAGTCAGACGGTACTTGTAGTGAGGTGCAGGATCTCGACGAGATTCTCGAGGGGGAGTCCCGTGTAGAGGCTGTGGCTATAGTTTCATCTAGTCTTGATCTTACTGACCATGTATCCCTCAACCCCCTTGATATTTCTCATGCTTCTTCATGTTCACTACCTCTCCTTCCCCTCAGTATTATGACCTCTCACCGATCGCTTCTCTTGCAATGCTCAAGGGGAATGTGGTTGACTGTTCTGAGTCTCTAGGTACTTTTAGAGGGTATGACCCCCTCCTTGATCCTTATCGTCTGTACCTAGAGGGCATGCCTAGAGAAATTGCGTTGACTATTGTATTTGATTATGCTGCTGATTTCTCACAGGTATTTGGTGAGTTTAAGAGGGCACTAACTTTGTTTGCTCCATCTTTATCAGTGTTCTCTTACTCACACCATTCTGAGCCGCATGCAGCAATGCATGATAAGCTCCTACGAGCTTTGACTGCATCTGAGCTGACGACTCGCATCTTGAGCGGCAAGGAGTGGCTGATGCTCCTTAAGTCGTCATGGCATAGTTCGGGTACATTCAGTACCCGACTTGGTATACTCGTTCTCACTCTTCTCTTCCCCCCTTCTTTTTATTTTTCTTTTCTTTGCTTTTTGTTTTTGTTTAGTTGTGAATATTAGGATTGTGTTTTTGTTGTTGATCATCTTGTGGTGAAATTTGGATGTTGTTGAGCCGTTGTTGGCTATGATCACTATTTTGTGTTTTTGTGGATTTTTTATTGTGTTGTGATTGGTGGTGTTGTTGGATTGGTCTATATTTGTTTTTGGTGGTGTTAGTTTGTATATATGTGTGATCGTGTTGTTGTTTTGGGTGAGATTGTATTTTAGGGAGAGTGTGTTAGCTTGTGTATATATTTGTCGATTTTGTATACCTTGTGTTCGATTTTGTTTTCTTTATTTTTGTGCATTGGTGATGACTCACGGCTCCCAATGAGGACATTGTGAGACTTAGGTGTGGGGGTGGGGTCATCTCCCCTTTTCTTCTTATTTTTGTGAAAAATTTTCAATTTTTGTGTAAATTTTTCAATGTTTCTCCATTTTGTATAAATTTTTCTTTACCTTTTGAATTCAGGGGAGTTTTGTACTATTTAGATCAGTCTTAATCTCCGGTACCTTGACTATTAGCTCGTATATAAGTACAATGTGCATGATAAATGTTCATCCCCAGTCTGTCGTTTTATGTCTCAATTCTAACCGCAACAGTCCATTGTAATTTTATAATCCAGTCCTGATTTATGTATTATCATCATCCTACATTCTTAGTCTTCCATGATTGACTCCCCCACTTGTCTACTGCACAGCTCCCTTTATATGTGCTGGCATCCCCATTTTCCAAAATAAAAGCAAAAACAAACAAATTCAAGCACTACTGGGTGTATCCCTTTGAGGCGTGGCATGAGTTTGTATTGAAAAAAATAATGGAAAGAAAAAAAAAGTGGGGAAGAAAAGAGTTGGAAATGACAAGCACCCCTTTGAGGCATGCACTACTAGGTGTTACCCTTTGAGGCAATACTGCTACTGGGGAAGCTTGCTTTTCATGCTAGCCATTTGAAAAGGTAGCTTGTGTCAGCTGCGTGGGATTGAGTTTGGTTTTGGTAGGCTTAGTTTTAGGGTGATGATACACTTGCACACAGGCACCAGGATGGATTCATTATTTTCATGCATCGTGGGGTGAAAAGCTGATGTCTGAATACCATTCTTTGGGATGATGTGTCCTGAAATGCATATAACGCTTGTGTACAGACTGATACTTGAGTTACTAGGGAGTTTTGGTTGATCCGAACGTGTACAGTTTATCCTGATGTATATATTTTGTTTTGTCATTTTCATTTTTCGATTTTTGTTTCTCTTTTCTTTGTTTTTCCTTTTTGAGATTTTGTGGGTATATTTTTTGCAAACCCTCACGAGACCGTACTCGTCCACTTGGGGTGACCAAGGGGTTTAAAGGACTTGTTGCATACGCTAAATGCAACCGTGATTCCTACGAAAGTGAGTTAGTTGTTTACTTTAATTTTTCTTTTATTTTGCTCGAGGACGAGCAAAAGATAGGTGTGGGGGTGTGTTGAACGGTAAATTTACCCATTCTACGTGCCTTTTTCACCCACTTTTTGCTCGTATAATAACGTAATTTTTAGGATTTTACCTTGTTTTATTTATGTTATGTAGGAAATAACTCCAAATCAAGCAAACGTCGCGAAAAGGGATGAAGACGGGACGAAACGAAGAAAACCAGCGGAAACCGACGAAAACCGGCAAAAACCGGACAAACCGGGGAGGGGTGACACCGTGCCACCAGCAATGTGGCACGGTGTGGCCGTGCCATGCGGCACGGCCGTGCTACATGTCACGACCGTGCCGCCTCCCCAGTTCGTCGGGCTCGCGCGATTCTATTTAAGTTCTGTTCGGGCGTCTGTTTGAGGGATCGCTCGGGGGTTCTTCCAGGCGATTTTTAGGGTAGTTTAGTTTATGTTTTAGCCAACAAAAACTCCATTGAGAGGATTAGATTAGGATTGTAGTTTGTATTTCGGGATTCAAGCTTATGGATTTCAAGTTCTTTAATCAATTCAAGCATAAGTTTCCCTCTTCCTTTTCTCTATTTATTTCATTGTTGTTCTTATTTATGTTTTGTTACTTTAATTCTTATATTTGTTTTGTTTAGTTTATATGTTTAGTTTTTGTTGTTAATTCATGTTATTTAGTTGTTTAGATTCGTTTTATTTCATTGTCTTTGTTTTTGTTCTTCAAGTTTATGTTCTTGTTTGTTAGTTTAGGTTTTCTTGCGTTTGTGATGTTTTGTTGGTAGATTGTGTTGGCTTGGGTTGTGATTAGCCTTTCGATGGCCAATTAATCTTGTATTTGGCCTAACCATACCCAATCTAAGCTTAGAACTTAGAGTTTTCCTTCACGCCCGCCAAGTGTTCGATGAAATGCCTGAGAGGGTTTTCATCCATATTTTTGGGCGATTGACTTATGCTGAGAGGTGAGGTCAATTCGCTAGTGTGGGAGAGGGAATGGCCGAGTTCGGGACACGAAAGTAGTATCCGAATCGAGCTAGGTCAGGGGTTGCTAGTTTTGTGGTCTAATTCGACTAACCCCACGAAAGTAGGTGGTTACGCGAGTTAGACTAGCTCATGACCCTTGAGAGAGGGCTTCGGTGGCCTTTAATAGTGCAACCGACCATCTCTAGTTCGTAGTGTGGTTTGGGTAGGTTAGGACTTGTCTTGGTTGATTGGTTCATCCATTGGTAAAATTACAACTCCAAGTCGCTTGTTTCTGTGTTTGTAGCGTAGTTTAGCTCCCTACTCCTTCTCCCTTCGATCCTGCCTAACTTGAGACGCTTTAGCTAGCCTTGGTAGTTGGAAACACAATTCCCTGCGGACGACACCCCAAGTACTCAACGATACACCTTGCACTTGGGGTTTATAAATATTAAAACTTTTTCTTGCAACATTTAGTTAAAAGTTTATATAAGTTAAAAGATTAACTTTTTTTTGGGGGGGTCTCAACAGGTGAAAGAGCATGAGACCCTTGTAAGAGGACTGAAAGGTAATAAGATGTAGACCTTATGGTAGACAAGAAGTTCAAGTGGGGTTCTACTCCAATACTCATTGGAAATAGAAGTAATTGATTAGGTTCAACTCATGGTACTTTTTATCTTAATTAATTATCTTGATATGGATCTCAGCAATTTCTCCTTTATACACAAGTATTTTCTTAATTGCATTGACACACTCCTTGAACGGAAGACTTCAACTAAGATGAGCGACTTTAACTAAGTTGTTAGCTAAGAGAACCATACCTACTGTTGGGAATGTCACACATGAGTAAAGAAGTCCCACATCGGGAGTTTGAGAAGAAGGGTCATGGTATATAAGTCAAGTGGGCTACTCCTCCTATTGCCAATTGATTTTGGGATGGAACCTCACTGGGGCTTGTTGCCATGGACCTTGGTTGAAGTGGGCTCCCTCCTTGGATCTCCCCAACAAGTGGTATCAGAGCCGATGGTGCGTTCGGCTAAGCGACAAAGGTGTGGCATGGTGGACCCCATGGACGAGCTTGGTGAAGTGACACACAGGTGTTGATCGAGCAGTAATATGTGTGCTGCAGCATGGCTCGGTGGTGTGGATAAGTTCTTGATGGTGGTGGCTTGACACCTTGGTAAAGGGTTCCGCTCAAGGGGGAGTTTGTGCATTGATGTGGTGTGAAAGAGACTCATGTGTGAGGGGGAAATTGTTGGGAATGTCACACATGAGTAAAGAAGTCCCACATCGGGAGTTTGAGAAGAAGGGTCATGGTATATAAGTCAAGTGGGCTACTCCTCCTATTACCAATTGGTTTTAGGATGGAACCTCACTTGGGCTTATTGCCGTGGGCCTTGGTTGAAGTGGGCTCCTTCCTTGGTTCTCCCCAACACCTACACTCTCACGTCATAGAGTATATTCCAGTCTACATCGAGCCTCCATATAATCCATTCTATGTTAGGACTTAGAGCCTGTTCTTTTTGTGTGTCAATTCCAAAATACTAACGTCAACCCACTTCAATCCACTTCAACCTACTTCAACCCACTTTCACTATTTTAACTAAGTTCAATTTATCTCATAAAAAAATTCAACCCACTTCAACCCACTTCAACCCAATTCAACTTACTTCAACCTACCCAACCTACTTCAACCCACTTCATCCTTTTATCCACTCTAATTTACCCACAAAAATAACAGGCTCTTAGGAGTTCTCTTTTGTTCTATGCTATCACTTACCCCAATTTACTCATGAAAAGAACAGGCCCTTAGGAGTTCTCTTTTGTTCTATGCTATCACTCTTGTCCATGATGTTTTTTCCAATTTACACGAGTGGTGTGCCACACATTAATTGAGCTAGGTGTGAATCAAATGTACATTGTCGTGCTCCATCAACACTAGTATGTCATGGCACCAAGTTTATCTAGGTTCTTCAACTTCGGACTTTTGCCCTACTCAATGTACCATATGCGTTAATACCATTTGTCGAGGAGTCACAAAGAAGAAGCGTATTTTAGTTAATGCTCTTGACAACAACCCTAGGCAATAGATAATTCAAAAATTTTGGATACTAGTTTTTTACTCGTGCATTGCACGACGATATCACTTGTTGGTTGATAAGTTTCAGTATCTTATTGTATATGTTGTCGGTGGTGCTATACCATACTAAGTTCTACAGACTTGATGGTAGCACTTTTTTTCTGAATTTATTTCATATGAAGTCACCTTCATTATATATACTTGAATTTTTTTATGTGCAGTCTATCTTTTATAATCCTGTAGTTTTTAGTCGTTTTTTTTTTTTTTTTGGTTTTAAGATATTGATGCTGCATGATTTTTTTTTTTTTGGAAGTTTAAAATGATTTTATGAAATAACCATATTGAAGGTGGGAGAAAAGAAAGACCATAGTATTTTCAGTAATTTAATATTGTCTTTCTTAAACTTGGACTTTACTTTTAAAAATGCATTATATGGTAATGTGAAACGTAATGTATGAAAAGTAGTTATAATATGAAATGTTCAATAACGCATTAGATTTGTCGTCTTCGCTATCTATTAATCGCCAACTTTCATTCCCAGATTAAGTAACCTGCAAAAGTAACACATATTATATTAAGTTAGGTTTTGATTTTTTATATGTTCCTAACTACTTGTCATTAACGATGTGTTGTTAAATGCATGTAATGATTTTTTGTATACTTATACATTTAGTGCAAAAATATACAATAATGCTTTTATATTGATTTGTATTTACCTACAGAGAGACATTTCAATTGTGAACTTCTGATATATTTTATCTACCTGGAGTTGCCTGCATCATATTTGAGGAATTTATTAATTGTTATTATTTTAATCTCTGATTATATTTAATTCTAAGAATCATAATATGTCATGGTTTTTGCATAGTTAGAACTAACATTTTGTAAGAGTTTACTAACACTAAAAGATGTATAGTGTCAATATGGTTTTTTTTGGTAATTTGTAGTAATGAAGTTATTTTGAATGCATACATAACATTGGTAATTAAGTCATTGGACACTTCTTTGTAGACAATGTTTCTTGTGTGTTCTTCATAGTACTCATTGTCATGATTAATGGTAAATTTCAAACCCTCTGGGGAAGTCACCATTATGCTGCAATTCAGTTTTCTATGACTTAATATCAATTTTAGAAGGTAAACTCCTTCATACTTCAGTGATTGTGCTTGACTTTGATTTATAGTCATTGCACAACAAATATAAATAGGAAATTGCCTTCTTTTTAATATGAATTGTCACTTTGTCTCAGATAAGTGCAAAATAATTTTAAGATTGTAACCTTCATTCTGACATTGATTGAGAAAAGAATAAGATTTTTCTGTTTTAGCCAACCAATGCTTGTTATGACTCATTTTTGTATCCTTCCACAACTAAGAATTATATGGGAATAAGAATTTTCTTTTTGATCAGATGACGATACAAACTTAGATGAGATACTATAAAATTAAGTCCCTATTTATAGGAATTGCAAATTAAGATAAACTCTAAGTAAAATGAGTAGTTATTGGGATAATGAGGTAAATTCAAAAATAATATATAATATAATAATTAAATGTGAGCATTAAAATGAAATAATGAGGTATCTAGCGAAGGTTATACAATATTAAAGATGGGCATTCAAATGAAATAATAAGATAATTTACCAATAAGAATAAATTAGCAAAAGATCAATTAGCACATGTGGGATCAAATGTCAAATTCATAGGGTCATGCATGCCATTTAAAACTAATAATCACCACAAAAAGTGTGTTTTTCCCCTAGAGATTCTATTAGTTTAATTGTATTTATTATGTATGTATTTACTTCATATTTCTATTGCTGATTATTTCAATAGTTTGACTGTACTTTTAATATTATTTAATAGTAATCATGGTCATTTCGACTTTTTGGTCCATGGTTTGAATAAAAATAAATTTGATTAATTATTCACATGATCAACAAAGTATGGAAAAATTGTTGACTGTAGTAACAAAAAAAGACATATAAGTTTTTGACCTTAATCTTATCTCTTTGGTGTATAATTATTCATAAAAAAACCAACAAAGAAAAATGAAAAAAATTAAAAAAAAAGAAGAAAGGAAAATTTGTAGCAGATGAAGAAATTTTAGTACAATTTGAATTTAGGAAACTTTTAACATTCTTTTTTTGGGGGGGGGGTGAGGACTACTAATTTATTAAGTCAATTATGCTCTATTGTGAGAATGTAGAAAAACTACTCTTATATATTAATTTATCTATTAAATTAAAATTAAAATTTGCTAAAAGAACTAATTATATTATGTGATTTTTGAGCGTAAAATATAATCTCAACTGAAATATAAATTGATTTAATCACTAAAATGTTTTTTTTTTTTTTAATATCATGAACGTAAGTTACCAATGTGAAAAGAAACTAAATATTATACCAACTTAAAGTAGTCATAAGAGAAACCCATAATCACATTAAAGTCCTACTGTATTTCATATTATCTAAATCCAATTGTGTGACATGTTTAAGTAATCAATCGTTACAGTATACAAAAATAAGCAACCGAATTGGCATTTCAAGTTCAACTCATGATATATTCACTCAAAAATAAATATATAAAAATATATATATTTAGATTTAGATGTCCAATGTATGCTTACCTCAAAAATAATGTCTAACACACTTCATTTTTTTTTTCTTGGGTAACATCTAAATCATTTCTTTGTTCTCTATTTAAGTTTTAAAGACAAAATTCAATTACTAATTAGTCATAACATATGAGAAAAGTTAACATATATTAAATTAAAATTACATTGATAACCTATATCTATCTTAATTACATGATAAAAGACTCTTATGTTGTTATCTTACAAGACATTCTTATATCAAGTGGTATCCTAGATCGATGGCATCATATGTGGCATTTCATATGTTGCTCATACATGAGTTTAATCCAACTTTATATATATATATATATATATATAATGAGTGCTTTATTTTTATTTTCACTCAATTTAACTAGTACAAGTTAAATTTTATGATGAGCGTATTTTAATAAAATTATGAAATCATTTAAGAATTTATATAAATGCTTTTCAAAAAAATTCAGGCAACCAGTGGCCAGGACATCTATGAGCATAACTTGTATCTAGGGGTGTGCAAAACCGATTAACCAAAAATCAGTTAACTGGTTTTTTGTTTCAAGAAAATTCCAAATTGTAACTTAAAAAAAAGTTTCAGTTAACCATTTTTCGGTTAACCGAAAATCTCGGTTCACCAAGATCGGAACTGTAACTAAATCGAAAAAGCCTGTTAATTGGTTTTTCGGTTCAGTTAACCGATTTTTTGGTTCGGTTACTGTTTAACCGTGGACAAACTATTAAAAAATATACTTTCTTACCTAAATTTTTCATTTTTTTATGTTTAAATTTTTTTATAAAAATTAAACTTTGGTAACCATTCATAAATAATAAAAAAGTGTACTTTCTTACCTAATTTTGCATTTTCTATGTATAATTTTTTGAAAAAATAAAATTATTTTCAATTTGGACTTTCAAATCGTCCGAACCGTATCCAAACCAAAACGAAAAAATTTTTTTGGTTTAGTTAACTGAACCAATTTTTTAGAAATTGTTTTCTGTTAACTGCCTCTACTTCCAAAAGAGGTTCCATCTTAAAACCAAGCATTGGTATACGAAGTTGCTTCACTAGATTCATATCAAGATCTTTTTAGCTTAATATCCCCATGTAGGACTTCATATCATACGTGATCCCAACATCGTTGACAAGCTACAAGCTAACCATAACCATTAAGTCAGTCTAGTACCAGATAAATGACATGAGTTGTAAAAGATGACAGAACTCAACTGAACATATTTAAACCCTCGATTTGATCTCTTCTACATATTCACCAATCATACATGGTCTTATTGCTCTCATGAAGAAAAGAATGCACACGTGCCAAAAAAATGACCTAAATCATGTATGGGTATGCAATAAGTGGCTAGCCATAAGCCTGTATCTTATTGTGCCATGAGACTGGTCCCCTTCGGCAGTTACGCATCACAATCCGCAGGAATAAATGAGAATCAAGTTGAGCCACATGGGCGCGCTAAGGGTTTTGCATAACATACATTATATACTTCTTGTTAGAATGTAAATCTATTCCTGAACCTTCAATTATCAGCTTAAATTTTTGGTTAAGTTGGTTCTTGAATATAATATCGGAGCCTTTCTAACTGAAAAGTCTCAAGTTTGAATCTCAGTCGCCCCCATCAACCATGGAGTATACACCTATTCATGAACCTTCAACCATCAACTTAAACTTTTGATTGAGTTAGTTCTTGAACACTTCTTATTCTCTCTATTGCTAAAAAGTAATTCTCTTTCGCTCACTGTTAGTGACGGATCTAGACACTTTTATATGAAATAGTGTTTATAATTTTAGAATTTGACTCATACTAATTGACTTTTATGAGTGTCTAGTACTTCAAAATATTTAATAACTAGTTTTTAAACCCGTGCTGCGCCAATATTGTTCATCTCTAAAGTACTTCTTGAATTTGTTTAATTTGAATGCTCAGCACTTTTATTTCACATGTGTGGTTGGTTAGCTTCATAAATTCCATCTTGCCGTACTGTGTAATGGGAGACCTCTTTCCATATATTGTTCTTTTACAATTTTCCATCTTTTTACCTTTTTCGAACGAATCCTTCCATAAATTTTTTCAACATCGAATAATAAATTCTTTAGCATTCTAGGAATGGGAACAACAACCCCATTGATAATAAGAAGGAAAAATAAAAGAAGAATCACCCTACCTGGTTGGATCATAATGGTAAAGGTGCATTTGTCATTCCATCAGTCTGTTTCTATCCTTCATAGAAGGGGGAAAAAACGTGTTGAATTGTTGATGGGCACTCTGGTCAGGGATTAAAGTTCGCAGATAGAGTATGCATATTAATGGCTCTTACCAACACAGACTGGCTCAAATGATTTGTTACTTGTTCACCTCTTTCTGTAACCCCTTTCATGAGGCCCACTGCCCCCTGGTCGTATATGTATATTTGTCAAAAATACAGAAGTTACTTTGCACTTTTGATAGATATAAGTATACGACCAGGGGGCAGTGGGGTCCCATGGAAGGGGTTACAATAAAAGGCATTCTCATGAATAGAAAAAATCTGTAATGGAAGAATTTTGCCCTTTATTGAACCAACAGCAACTCGAATTCAGTTAAATGGAGGATCCAAGATCAAAAAAATATTAATAGCTCCTTACTCTTCCCCACAAAATTAATGTGAAAATCAATAACTTAAATATATATTATTAGGTTTTAAGCTCGTGCGTTGCACGGATTATTTAATTTCCTTCTCTCGTTATAAATACTTCTTTAAAAATACTATCTATTGTGAGTTTAATTTTATAATTAATTTGATAAATAGTGTTTATTAATGTTCAGTAATAATATCAACATATCAGAATTACAATATGTGTGTGTGTGTATATATATATGGTTGAGAGTGAAACACACATCTACATCTGTGTAACGCTATGATAGACTAAATACACTATGAATATGTGCTCCCATTTGCCAAATTATCAGTATATTTTTTGATTGTATTTGACATATACCAAATTATTAAATATATTTTTATCTACAGGACTCCTGGGAGCATGTGCGCATAGGTGTATAGTGTAGGATTTGGTTTAATGCCATATAAAATTGAATAGTCATAGTAGAATTGTTAATAGTAGCACTTCCTACTTGTAGAAGTATGTACTCGCACAAGTCACTTAAGACACATATATTAAAACTTGTCTATGTAACAAATATATGTGAAAAAAGGGTGTCATATATTTTGTGGTAGTAAATACTCTCAAGAGTATGATAAATAGATTGTCTAGTAAATGTGAAGGAGGAGAATGAACTAATAGAAGTCAATGAAATGGTAATATTTGATGGGATTATATGATACTTATCAGTGGACAACTAAAAATTTGCATCCAATAATGAAAACCCATAAATTTATATATAACGAGAAAAATAAAATTATATATGCAAGAAGTGGTTTGGAGCGATTAACGATTAGATACAAAAGCAGTTACGAACGAATTAGATATAGAACTTAGCAATTATGAGTGTTCAATTAGCAGTAGTTAGGAACAGTTAGTGGTTGTAAAATGGTAAAACGAATAAACCCTAACTATATACTTAAGAGTTTTTCTTATGCTACTGACGATATTGAAACATAAGAAGAAGAGAAGAAGGGAATATAATGCACACTTATTCACTTTAAGCAAAGCTTTCAATTCGAGTTTTATGCATAGACAAAATTACATTGCATTAATTATATCCCTTATAGATCGACAATAACTCGACTTTACTTAACGGAGAACGAAGAATTCAACTCTTATGTATAGACAAAATATATGTTGTGAGAATTATGTCCATTGCTTATAGATCGACAATGACTTGACTTTATTTAATGGAGGATCAAGAACCCAAGAAAATTCTCAGTAGATAAAATTGGGGTTATTAAAAGTTAACCTGATATGATTATTGGCTCGAATCAAACACAAAATTAAATGAATTTGGGTAGAGATTTTTAGCCCGTTTAATTTAATGGGTTAATATTTAACGCGTTTAACAAATTGGGTTATGTTCAAATAGAGAATTTCGACACAAAAAAAATACATATTTAACTTGCTTAATTAAACAAGTTTAATAAACATCAACTTGTTCACCCCAATTACCGATTGATTTACTTTTTTAATAAATGTGTCTGTGTGATTCATCATTTATATATTTATTTATTTTTAATTTTTTTCTCTCTTATCGATTGATATGCATATGTTAGGTAATTTCTTGATTAATAAAAATGAAATGAATAATATTTAAAAAATAAAAAAGAACCATGAAAATAATGGAATAAGATAAATCCCAATAAGACAATTGTGCACAAAAGAGAGTGATTCAACCTCTCTATTTTATATGTGTAACATCTCTACTCTACAATACGAAAAAGAGTTTAGTGTTTCATTATCTCGCTTATTTATTGAGGTCCTGAGTACATTAGATCTCAAGTTCGATTATCTCTCTTCCCATACTGTCTTTGTGGCCAATTTGAACCAAAAATAAATAAATAAATTAGCTAACTTATTTAAGAAATTTCTTCTATAAATATTGGATTACTCAAAAATTATAAGCTCGTGTAGTGTATAATATGTTAATCATGGAATATAACAAATCTTTAAAAAGTTCCACATTATAGTTAAACATGTTTGAGTATTTTAATGCTATATTTAAAACAAACAGGTTTTATCGATAATTAAAATTTTTCAAAAGTAAAAACTTTTGGTATGAAAATCCAAAAGGGTGAGAATAATAAAAATGAAAAAAAAGGATCAGATATTACAAGCGAAATGATTTGAAAAATATAGCATGAAAATTTAAAAGGGTGAGCCCAATAAAAATAAAAAGAATGAGATATTATAAAGTAATGATGGAGGAATTACAGATTGATATTTGATATTTAAAATTTTAATTTACGATAATATTTGATTGTACATTATGGGTCATCCTCAGATGGAGTACAAAAGGGCCTTCAACCAACCTCTTACTCAATACTTAAGATATAAAGCTATAAATATATAGATTATCAACCAAATATCTCTCTATGAAATTGTATTTTACTAATATTATAATATGTAAACATATAGAAATGTTGCGTGACTTGCTCTTTTAAAGGGTCATTGCAAACAGTTCTTCTTTTGCATAAGTTTCAGGACTTAAAAGCCAAGTAATCAATATTTGTTTCAAAATCATAAAGCATTGACAAGGACATTAATAATAATTGTAACTCATACATTTTAGAAGTTCTTATGGTCAAACAAATTTTAAAAGTTCCAACAGAACTAAAAGCTCCGAATAAAATATCAAAGAAAATATTAAAATATTAAAATATTTTTAATTTTAAACCATAAATAGTAAGTATAAATATTGAATTAAAAAAAATCAACCAAAAACACTTTGCCAACTCAACATAAAAATTCCGCTGAAAAATAGGACCCATTGATCTCAATCTTGTTGTAGCCACAGGATAAAATTGCATCAAAAGAAAAATCTTATCTTATTTCTTAATTTCAAGTTTCAGCAGTTTTTACCAAATAGAAAAATGGAAGAAAGTTGATATGAATGATTATTTAAAACTAAAAAATCAATATTTTCGTGCATATAAATGCATGCAATAATGAGCCATTTTAATATGAAAGAAATCACCAATAAATTTTATTAGTAAATGAAAGATAAGGTAAACCAATAACAACTCACAATCCCACCTTGCAACGCCACCTAGCTATCCACATGTCAATCCTATATGCTATCACTCAATTTTATATATAGTTATATTGATTGCGAAAATGTGGGGTTCAATTAAGTCCATATGTGTCTGTGGGGTTGCAGTTCTTGTTAATCATGAAAAATAGTTGCATTATGATGCTACATTTAAATCAAGAAACTGATCTATAATGCTTCATAATTATACTTTAGTAGAAATCTTAAGTAGGTAAATGGATAATCGGATAACCTAAATTTGACCTATTTATATTCTACAGATCAATGGAAAAATTTCAGGTTAAGCTATTTAAAAGTAAATGAGTCGATGTCAATAGTTTCAACTCATTTAATAAATAAATTAGGTCCACGTCAAAACTTTATCAACCTATTTAAATTTGACACGAACATGGACTCAAACCGATCTGAAATATTTGACAGCTTTAGGCAAAAGCAAGGGCTAGGTCTCAAGCACTCCAAACATGTCTATTTAAGAATAGAAAATGACCCAAAAGCCTTATACCTTGATAGTATAAAATAAGTAGGGCAAAAGAAGAAATTAAAATATTACTTGGACACATAAGCTTGCCACTAATAAGTAATCAAATCTGTCAATTAACTAACCTAATAAGTCATACAGTTGCCTTTACTAGTAGTACATGAACCACCCAATGAAAATCTCACCTAAAACTAATGAAACATTAGCAGACCCCATCTCTCGACTCATTTTCAATCACCTGAAGCCAAGAATTGAATGTAACATTTCGTTAACATAGAGATTGTAAAAATTCAAATATAAAATCTATAAATTGAAGAGAATAATCTGCCATCCCAAAATAATATATACTGTTGGGTTTTATGGCCCAAAATCTCGAGTATCGGCACGGGGAGCCCATGCTGCACAGACACGGGCGTGCCAAGACGAAGAGCCGAAGACGAGAAGGACAGAAAATTGGCACAGGGGCACCGTGCCATGTGGCACTGGGTGACCGTGCCACGTGGCACGGTCGTGCCACGTGTCTTCTCGCTGCTTCTTTCGGATGGCGGCTAGGGTTTCTGTCTTCGAGGAGGATTCCTCCTGGCGGCTAGGGTTGTGCTTTGGTGACGGTTTTTGGAAGGAGGCAGCTAGGGTTTTCAGGGGGAAACCCTACCTCACAGACCCTATATAAAGGGGGTCTAGGGCCTCGTTTCAAAACACTCCAGTATAGAAAACACATTGAGAGAGTGAGGTTATTTGTGAGAGAATACAATTGAGAGTATTGTAATTCTGCTCTTAATCACTAAAGTGATTGTGGTGTACTACTCTGCTCATAGTGAAATTTGTCGGTGTGCTGTCACCGTCCGTGGTTTTTCCCGATTTGGGTTTTCCACGTTAAATCTCTTGTCTTCTTATTTCTGTTTTCTGTTATTCACTTGATTTCTGAATTTCTAATTCATTCTATCGCTTCCGCTATACTGTTACTTTGATATTAATTCCTAACAAGTAGTATCAGAGCTTTGGTTATAGGATGTCTTCTATCATGAGGGTAGATATTCAGAAATTCGATGGGGAGATTAGTTTTAATCTCTGGAAGGTGCAGATGAGAGCAGTTCTCATTCAGCACGGGTTGTGGAAGGTTCTGAAGGGACCTCACGTAAAACCCGAGAAGATGACAGAAGAACAGTGGGCTGAAGATGTAAAGAAGAGACGTGGGTCGTTGACGGAGGACGAATGGGAGGAACTGGAGCTGAAAGCGGTTTCAGCCATACAGTTGTGCTTGGCACCACATGTCCTGCGAGAGGTGCTTGATAAGACAACTGCGGTGGATCTTTGGGCTCGGCTGGAGGAACTCTACATGACGAAGAGTCTCGCCAACAAGATCCGTTTGAAGGAAAGGTTGTATACCTTTCGTATGGCTGAAGGTACCCCTGTCCAAAAGCATTTGAATGAGTTTAACTCTATTCTTGTTGACTTGGAGAGTCTAGATGTGAAAATTGAGGATGAAGATAAGGCTATTTTGCTTGTTGTGTCGTTACCCCCTTCTTATAAACACTTTAAGGAGATTATGCTATATAGTAATTCTAATACTATATCGTTTGAAGATGTTAAGTCAAACCTGTTGTCTAAAGAGAAGTTTGATCTTGACATTCATGCTGATTCTGCTGAGGGATTAGCAGTAAGGGGTACAACAACTGAAAAGGGGAACGGTAATAGGAGTAAGAACTGTTCTAAGTCTAAAAATCCTCATGCTGGTAAGAGCTGCAATTACTGTGGTAAATTGGGACATATTATTGCTAACTGCTGGAAACTGCAAAAGAAGAAGGAGAAAGAGGAAGATAATTCTCAGGAGCCTGCTGAAACTTCATTTGCTGAATCTGATTCTGATGGGGACGTTCTATTTGCTATCTCTACTGAAGGGGGGAGTGATGTTGATTGGATTCTTGATTGTGGGTGTACCTATCATATGTGTCCTCACAAGGATTGGTTTTCAACATATGATCCAGTTGATTCAATTGTTGTTCACATGGGCAATAATGCCCAATGTAATGTAACTGGAATTGGTATTGTTAAAATCAAGACTCATGATGGTGTTGTCAGGACCTTATCGAATGTTCGTCATGTTCCTGACTTGAAGCGTAACCTCATCTCGTTGGGCACCCTTGAATTCAAAGAGGTGCAAATATTCAGCTGAAGGTGGAGTTTTGAAGGTCTCAAAGGGCAGTAGGATTCTGCTGAAGGGTTTGAGGCAAGGAGGCCTCTATGTCTTGCAGGCATCTACTGTGACAGGTTATATGAAAGAAAGTTCATATAAATCATCTCCTAGAGCTAAGTTCAAGCATTGCTTGAACTCAGTTGGTATTCGCAGTCATTGAGAAGCCCTGCGGGGCATAGCCCCATAGGGGGCATCACCCTTAGGGGTGAGACGATGGCGACGGAAAGTTGAAGATTGGAGATTTTGGTCCAAGGTGGAGATTGTTGGGTTTTATGGCCCAAAATCTCGAGTATCGGCACGGGGAGCCCATGCTGCACAGACACGGGCGTGCCAAGACGAAGAGCCGAAGACGAGAGGGACAGAAAATTGGCACGGGGGCACCGTGCCATATGGCACGGCCGTGCCATGTGGCACTGGGTGACCGTGCCACGTGTCCACGTGTCTTCTCGCCGCCTCTTTCGGATGGCGGCTAGGGTTTCTGTCTTCAAGGAGGATTCCTCCTGGCGGCTAGGGTTGTGCTTTGGTGACGGTTTTTGGAAGGAGGCAGCTAGGGTTTTCAGGGGGAAACCCTACCTCACAGACCCTATATAAAGGGGGTCTAGGGCCTTGTTTCAAAACACTCCAGTATAGAAAACACATTGAGAGAGTGAGGTTATTTGTGAGAGAATACAATTGAGAGTATTGTAATTCTGCTCTTAATCACTGAAGTGATTGTGGTGTACTACTCTGCTCATAGTGAAATTTGTCGGTGTGCTGTCGCCGTCCGTGGTTTTTTCCCGATTTGGGTTTTCCACGTTAAATCTCTTGTCTTCTTATTTCTGTTTTCTGTTATTCACTTGATTTCTGAATTTCTAATTCATCCTATCGCTTCCGCTATACCGTTACTTTGATATTAATTCCTAACATATACAAGTATAAATGACAGTTCATCGCAATTAAAAGTGGTTAGTAGTAGTTGTTGTACTTACTAGATTATATGCATACTCAATGTCACTAATTTTATCGATGTAAGCGTGATAACTTAATATTTATTTTCTTATTTTAACATGTGATAATATCATATTTTCTTTCTTACGATTGGGGTACTGTAAAGGTCTAACATGTGACAGTCTAACATGTGATGCAATAAATAACGGAAGGCAGTCAACCAAAGAGCGGTTGACAGTACATGGATTATGGAAGATCGTCTCAATTGTAAGCGTAGGCTGATATTTAAAACTTGTGTATCATTCTTGCCACAAGCCAACTTTTACAACATTATCATGTCTTTTCAAATGTTAGAAAAGTATGATGTAATTTTCATGGAGCATGTATACATATGACATTACATATAATTTATATTACACTTCTGAAAGGAAAATGATAGCCCAAAACTGTTTAGAACTCAATTTCTGACTCTTTCTCCAATCACAAAAAAAGTAGACTTCATGCCATAAGATAGGACGGCAGTATAGTCCGAATTTGATGCAAATCCGATTCGACCCTAGGCAAAATTATCCGATTTGAATCCGATAAAAAATAACCCGAATCGGAGTCCGATGAAAATAATCTGAATCCTGCCCCGATCCGAGCGGATTTGGAGGAGAGTCCATCCGATCTGATTAACATCCGATCCGATATCTTTTTTAATAATTTCAACTTTTTTTGAAGATAGAAAAATTCTAATATGATAATCCTCAAAAAATCTGCATAAGGTCTGCACTCTATGTGCAGTATACTCTTCTTTCTTAGCTAGTTTTCTCTTCTCTCATGATCTTTTTCTCGCTCTCTCATCTTTGCCAATCAAAGTTGTACTTTCTCTCTTTTCTTCCACCTGTTGTACTATTATCAAGCCTTTTCACTCTAAAGTGAATTTGTATTCTCTCTTTCCAACACATTTTTACTTTAATACATTGAAATGTTTAATATAAAGGCTTATTTGATAATAAAGAGGTACTTTATATTATACTTATAACTTACAAGTGAGCAAAAATAAGGTTGGAAATAAAAAATTGTGCAAATATTGAATAAAAATATATAACCAGATTATATCCAATTATATCCGAATTTAATTCGATCTGAAAACAATTCGAATCTGATTTAACATCTGATCTGATGGAGTTGGATTTGGATTGGATTTTCAAATCCGATTATTAATTGGAGTAGATTTGAATGTTTATATATCCAATTCGAATTCGATCCATTGTTATCCCTACTATAAGATCCAAGCTTTCACTCTCTAAATCTATGATAACTGATACCAATACGAAGAGGGGAAATTCAACCAAAAGATTTACAATAGCTCACATGAAAGTAGGGATAGGGGAAAATTCACAATAAAACACCTTCCCTGACTCTCACGAGGCAGGCAAGAAAATTTATTGAAGAAACATACACCCTCTGTTTGGTAAATAACTGTTAGTTGTCAATTGGTTGTATTAGTTGTTAGCTATTAGCTGTTTAAATTAGTTGTTTACATTGGCTGTTTGAATTAGATATTTACAATAGAAGTGTTCAGTAAAATTAGTTGTTTTTAGAAAAGATATTTAGAAAATTTTCATTTATAACCTTATCTCTAAATTACTTTTTAATTAAAAATAGTTTTTTCATTTATTAGTTTTCTTATTTTCTTTCTGAAAAGAATTAAATTGATGTCATATATGTATAAATTAACTTTATTAATAAAACCTTAATTTGTTACTAATTGTACATAGTTTGTATTCTTATTAATCTTATATTCTTTACAACTTGTGTATATCTACATGATAATTGTGTCTTAAAATATTACTGTGTTATTTGCTAGATATTTTATTATTATGAATTAAAATTTATATGTTCGAATGATTTAATCTTTGATAGATTAAATTTAAATAAAACACAATGTCAAATATCACTACAAAAGGCTAATAGTATATGGTGTAATTTTTTTAAGCTCTTGGATAATTATGTCATTTTCACTAAAAAGCTATTCTCAAAAGGTTAATGGAAATAGTCTTTTGAAGAAGAGTTGTTTGGGTCAAAACAGCTATTCCAAAACAGATCTTTAACCAAACACCAATTCAGTTGTCTTGACTAGTCAAAACAATTAAAACTTCCAAAATACTATTTGTCTCCAAAATGCTATTAGTTGTTAGCTGTTAGATGTTAGCTGTTAGATATTAGCTGTTTGAACTAGTCATTTTCATTAGCTGTTTGAACTAGTTGTTTTTAGAAAAAGTGTTTGATAAAACTAGCTATTTTTAAAAAATATATTGGTAAATTTTTATTTATACCCCTATTTACAAATTACTTTTTAATGAATGTGGTGTAATTTTTTCAAAGTTATAGACAATTATGTCATTTCCACAAAAAGTTCTTTCCAAAAGGCTAATGAAAATTTTTTTTTTTTTTAAAAACAAAAGATCTTTTTGAAGTCAAACAGTTATTTACCAAACATCATTTGACAATTTAACTTGGTCAAAATAGTTAAAATTCTCTCAAATATTTATTTTTGCCCAAACAATTATTATTACCAAATAGTCTGTGTTAATCCTAATAAGTATCACCTCTTCAAACTTGCGAACATTAGATAGAATTGACAGGGGCAATGGAACCATATATGAAAAGTATTTTGCATATTATTGCAATGATGGAGTAGCTTTCTGCTATTTCCACATAGTCTCACATGTCGATCCACTAGTTTGGCTTATAATGGCGGCATCTTAATTTACCACTTACATGTCTAGTATTCAATTTTAACGGCGCATTCCCACTACAAATGCAACCACAAGATATATCCAAGATTCATGAACGGCCTTCACACTCAACACTCAAGCACTATGAATTACCCAAATCAAATTGTCATCCTCCATGTATTCAATTTTGATATGTCATTGCCGTGTGCTTTGCAAAGATTAAGATGTAAGCAAGGATTCAAAATGCGGTTTCAGTCGCGATTTCGATTTCGGTTTCGGTAGAGTAAAATACAGCAATCGCGTTCCATATCACGACCATCACGACATGAAAGTGTTGTTCGCTCAACTCCAACAGTTTTTCAATGCAGCTGTTTCATCGCAGTTCGGTCACATTTTAAATCCATGGATGTAGGTGATCTAAGTCTGATAAAATTGTAATAAATAACACTCTAAAAACATATATAAGTCTACAGACTCTTTAGTTTTTTTTCTTTTTCTTTTTTTTCTATTCATTTAACTCAATCTCATTATAAAAGCCATGCCAACTCTTTTGAAATAAATCCCAAAACCAAGAGGCAACATTCGTCCAAATATGGCTTGCCAGAGAAGTGAAACTGGTAATGAAAATGGATTCAAGAACCAACCAACGGTTGTGGTGGTGATCCCCCTTCCAGCTCAGGGCCACATCACCCCAATCCTCCATCTCTCCCGCCACATCGCTTCCTACCAGATACCGGTCCACTTTGTTGGCTCGGCCACCCACAACCGCCAAGCCAAGGTCCGAGTCCATGGCCTAGACCAACCGAATTCAACAAACATCATATTTCATGACCTCATCGAACTCCTACCCCTCTCCTTCCCTGCTCTTACCCCTAGTGGCATGTCTAATAATTTCCCCATGCATCTCCAACGCCTCTTCCAAGCTTTATCTTACATACTCCGCCACCCAGTCTCCCAGCTTCTGCGAACCCTCTCAGCTAAGTTTAGGAGAGTCGTTATCATTCATGATAGTCTAATGGCTTCTGCAGTTCAAGATGTTGAGTCCATCCCCAATGCGGAATCCTACACTTTCCACACTAGCTCTGCCTTCACCATTTTCTTCACCATATGGGAGTCTTTAGTTGAAAAACCCTTCGCTCTAGGACCCAATATCCCAAAAAATGTGCCCTCACATAAAGGATGGGCATGCCCTGAATTCGATAAGTTTTTAGCTAAGCAATACAAGCTTATGAGCTTAAGCTCTGGAAGACTATACAACACATGTAAAGCATTAGAAGGCAAGTACATGGACCTCCTTGCAAAACTTCCGGTCAATGAGAACAAGAAGCTCTATGCCATTGGACCCATCACCCCGTTGAAGAAAACAAGCAAAACTAGCTCAAAAACAAGGCATTATAGCCTAGATTGGCTAGACGAACAAGAAAAAGACTCAGTGATCTATGTCTCATTTGGAACCACTATCTCAATGAAAGATGAACAGATTAGAGAATTGGCAATCGGGTTGGAAAAAAGTGAGCAAAAGTTCATCTGGATCTTAAGAGAAGCTGATAAAGTGAACATCTTTGAAGAGGAAAATGAAGGGGGGATAAGAAGAGGGCATGATCAACTACCAGAAGGGTTTGAAGACAGAGTAAGAAACAGAGGAATTGTAGTAAGGGATTGGGCACCCCAGACTGAGATCTTAGGGCACCCGGCGACCGGGGGTTTCGTGAGTCACTGTGGTTGGAATTCATGCATAGAGAGCATGACCATGGGGGTGCCAATTGCAGCTTGGCCAATGCATTCAGATCAGCCTAAGAACAGCTTTCTCATCACTGAGGTTGTAAGGGTTGGGTTGGTTGTCAAAGATTGGGCTAACCATAAACATGATCAAGTGGTCAAGTCAAGTGTCGTTGAGAATGCCGTGAGAAAATTGATGAGTTCAAGCCAAGGAAAAGAGATCAGGAAAAAGGCTGCTGAATTGGGGGTTGCTGTCAGAGCTTCAACTGCTGAAGGCGGTACTTCATCTTTGGAATTGGATTCTTTTGTGACATATATCACTAGATGACCATACTTGGTTGTTGTTATTTATTTTGTCATATTTGTATGTTTGATTTTTATCTAGTGCTGTTAAATGGGTTCAGTCTCCTCTATAACATGGTATTTTAGAGAGTCTGAAGTATGCACTTTGCTTTGTATAATTGTGAATGGAAATTGTTTCCTTTTAGAAATGTGGCTATTATTGAAGTATGGATGTTATGTTCAATTTAAAATTTGGTCTATACCAACATCATTGTACATAATAGTTGAATAAGTTAATTATTTTTACTACATCAACATTTTGGATTGAATATAAGCTTGTTTAACAAAGAGGACCTCAATTCGGAGTGGAGGGTGACGCTAGAGCATTGCTATAGAGAGACCAACAAAGTGGCCGATTATTTGGCAAATTTAGGGGTTAACCAAGAGTCACCATTGGCTACTTTTGCACACCCCCCAGTGGGGCAAAGCCTATTCTATTCCAAGACTGTTGTAATGTTTCGTGGACTCGTATGATCCGAGAGTAATAAATTTATCTTAGGGGCGTAGCCCCTCGTTAGCACCAAAAAAATTAAAAAAAAAAAAAAAACAAAGAGGGCCTCATGATTGTTTTCATTTAGTTGAATAGAATTTACAGCATTTGTGATAGTTAGGGTCAATTTGGCCTCAATTTGTATATAAGTAAAATTTGACTTTACAACGAGATTGATGTTGAATGAGGATTTTGGCATATTTGAATTTGTCGAAATTAACACTTGTAAATTTAATTTGGAACCATAAAAAAAAAGGGATCGAAAGTTTGGGTGTAAAATTAAGATGGGGGCTCTAAACATTAGTGCCTTTGTACATTCAATTAAGAGAAGTACTCGGTTAACTAATAATTTAACACCCCCACCCTTTTCTCAGCCAAAAAAAGTACAAAAAATAAATTAAAAAAATCAAATCATGTTGATGATGGAAGAGGGTTTCACGTGATCTCCATATGATTTTTAAGCACATCTAAAATAAATGCTTGTTTAATTAACATAACAAGAAATCAAAGAGGCAATTTTTGTCTCTAGTGATGTGCACATGGTGTAGTGCAAAGCAATGCAAAAGATAGGAAGTTCCATTTTCAGTTTCAACCAGTAACCCACGCTCACCACTTTACCGATTCTTTTGCAACGTGGAAAGTAGGAAGAAAACAAAAAATGCCCATTTTCTTTCACTATAAATGAGGGAAACATGACCCAAACAAAAGGAGGCTGGAGACATTAGGCAGTGCCCCCCCCCCCCAAAAAAAAAAAAAAAGAGGTTGAGGGAAGATTGGAAAAGAAGAAACAAACCAAAACAAAAAAAAAAAAATCGGAGAGTGAGAAGAAACATAATATAAAGAGAAGCAGAATACAAGCAAACAGAAAAAAAGTTGAGCATCCTTTCTATTTTGAGACCAATTTGTTTTGAAGATATAGAGGTAATTTACGAATGGAGTCGAGTTAATTCCACCCCCCCTCATATCCCTCACCCTTGATGTATTTCATAGATAACTACAAGACCTCTTGCACCTATGCCAAAACAAAAAGTTGAGCAGCAACTGAAATAAGTGGGTATCCTATTATGAATTCGAAAGGATCAAAATAAGAGAACAATAAAGATTTGGGTTTGAAAGGACCCACAAGTTCGGATTTACAAGGATCTTAGGTTTGCAAGGACTCACAAATTCAGATTTGCAAGAATCTCGGGTCCGAAAGAACCCATTAAAAAAATAGATTCATAAAAATTTAGGTTCAAAAGGACCCAAAATGAATGGGATTCAGAAGGTTGCAAATCCATGTCGACTCACAATGTTTTGTGTTCATAGACAAGGCTTGTTTTTTATTTTATTTTTTAAGGAAAAAATTTCATAGATCAAATGCCAGTTTCTTCTTTGTATATACTGGATGGAAACTACCAATGCTCTGATGTTCCAGTCATGGACGACAGTGAGATCATCAGAAAAATAAGTAAATAGAATTTCTTATAGCCCCAATTACGAGACTTGCCCAAGTTCTTCTGATGATACTAAATCAAGGTCTTATGATCCAGTATACAATTTCGGTTGGCTGATTCTGGTCAAGTTTCTTTTTCTTTTCTCTCACAAATTCATGGAAAGGAGGACATTAAATTACTGATTATAATGAGCCTATGTTAAAGTTTCGGGAATTAGCAACAGGGATTCAGTGAATTCAATATGCAATTATTCTCAGCTATTAAAGATTTAAAGTATAATCTCCATGACCTACACATCTCCAATTGTTATGAGTTCGTAGGATATTGATCCTTGCGGATCTAGAGTCCTTGTGAACTCCTAAAATATAAGTACTTTCGGATTCTAAATCGTCTTTACGAATTGGTATAAAAATAATTCAACAATAAAAAAAAATTGTATAGGGAGGCCGCCATAGACAAACCTTTAACAAAAAGATGAAGAAATTAGGCTTTGTAATGCTCTAGTCGAATCAAGCAAATGTACTACTGCAAGCCGTTACAGTGAAAGTCTAATTGATTTCAGGATGAGTCTCGTGTTTTTATAACCCTTGAAAGTTTGTATCAATTAGGATACTTAACCTAAACATCCCCAATGGGGGTTGTTCTCTATTAAAAAAAGGAGGTGGGGGACTCTACTGTTTTAAAACAACATATATAAGCACATTCTGAAATAGAGAATAACAACAAGCCACAAGATACTCTATGGATATGACTTATTTCTTATGTGTGTTCGGAAAAATGATAAAGGCAATTAACAGTAGGACGCCACTCTTAGTGATACTGGATACTTAGGGCACTAAAATTCTGCCTTATAAAAATGACGATGGGCAGTTGGCTGTACACTCTCAAAAGACGATATTACAATTTTTGAAATTTGCAACTCTTATCAAATTTGCTCAATAAATGAATTTGAAGGTCCAAATTTTATGAGTGGATATGAATGGCTCCAAATATGTATGTCCACTTGACTATGCTTACAGAAGGGGAAAAACAAAACATGTTTTAAATTGAGCATTAACTAAAACTACGGTGATTTGATCCCACCAGCGTACGTGGGAAGCTTGATGCAAAAATTTTCAGGTTCAGTCTGAATCAAAGTTGTGAAATTGGGCGCAAATTGAAAACCCCCTTACCCCCAAAAAAAAGGGAATTTTTCAAGTCGATAAAAAAAATCCAAGCTTAATATATATATATATATATATATATATATATATAGATAGATAGATGG